>JAQGAC010000544.1:0-23042 GCA_034696585.1 Isotomurus maculatus
TTAACTGACGTGATTGGTGTGCAGTTGCTGTCCGAGGAGTACGGACAGAGTTGTCGCTGTTTCTGCCTCTGCACCTGCCCTCGTTTTGGATGCTCTGCGGCAAATCGTTGCCCTCGCAGCTGACGTATGACGCTATTTTATTTTGACGTGTGTTTTGGGTGAATTGACGTGATGTTTGGCGTGTGCAGAGTCCCGTGAAGGGGATGAGCGAGCAATACGACCCTCACAATTATGACGAGCTGTATGCCTCGCAGTACGGAGGGTTTGGGGAGTCGCGCGGTTATGGCGGCGCTGGTGGTGGTGGTGGTGGCGATCGGTATCGCCCGAGACTCGTTCCTCCCGGTCGAGGCGGAGGACGCTACCGGAACGGCAGACCTGGCGGACGACATCGGAGTGGAGGGAGCAACGGAGGGCGTGGCGACGGGGGAGGAGACGATTTCTCCGAAGAGCGGACAACCAACCAAGTGACGATTCCTAAGGAGGTGAGAGTCCTTCGGAAGCCGCGCTGCTTTTGCCGTTGACCTAATTGACGTGCGTGACCTTTTGTGTGTGTGGCAGTACGCGGGTGCGATAATCGGGAAGGGTGGTTCGCGAATCCGGCGTATCCGTGCGGAGTCGGGAGCGAGCATAACGATTGACGAAGCGCTGCCTGGAGCGACGGACCGGATAATCACGATAGGCGGAGCGCCTGCGCAGATTCGAATGGCACAGTACCTCCTGCAGCAAAGGTGACTCACCCTAATTAGCCCCTACGAGAGGAGACCCTAATGAAGGCGTCTTTTGTTGCAGCGTCAAGGACCACGGCGGATCCACCAAAGGGGGACTCGTAGACTAGTTTATTTGGGGGGGGAGTTGGGGGGGGGAGTTGTCGGAATTTGATCTCACCTTTGACCTGTTGAATAAAAAGATGAAAAAGATGAAAGAGAATGTTTGAGTGAGTGGAGAGTAAAGTGGAGAGAGTGGAGAGAGTGGAGAGAGTAAAGTGGCTGAGGGAGGCGGAGGAAGGGTTTCTCATTTCACCTCGTCTCTCGACCTGTTGCCTCGTCTCCTCAGTCGTCTCCCGTCACCCGACCTGCCACCACGTCACTCTCAACTGCCCCCGTCCGTCGTCCACTGACGTCATGTTCTCCGTCATCCTCATCGCCATCGCCCTCCTCGCCCACCCCTCCCACACACGTAAGTCCCCACCCCCCGTCCCTCACACACCACAGCCCCCTGCCCACACAACTCACGCCCACGGAGTGTCTCAAGTAGCCCCGCAGGACCCCACCCACTCGAAGGGAGTGCGTCCTGACTCCCCCACCCAGAGCCCTGCAGTTGGCGTGGGTGTAGGCGGATGGTTGACGTTGGGTGGCTTGTTGTTTCAGAGGAGGAGGAGGTGAAGCGCGGTGGGGCCGAGTTGGTGCGAATGCTGCTGAGCGCGTTGGGCGGAGGTCGAAGTCCCATTCCCTTCAGACCCGTCAGACGCATCGGGTCGGAGTTCCTCGGAAAAAGGCACGTTCCTCTGTTTTGGATATTTGGGGTGGGGATTAAGGGGTGGGGATTAAGGGGTGGGGATTAAGGGAGGGGGGAGGGGGTGTCAAAGTGCCCCGGGACTCTCCTCCTTAATTGAGTTCCCATCTGCTGAGTAGATCTCATGGAAAATGCAGGAGGCGGATGCCCGGGGGACTTTTCACTAACTCCTCTCTCCTTTCACTCGTGTCTCCCTCAGGTCACCCCCCGCCGTCCACTTTGCACCCCCCCACGGCATCCACATTCGCCCCCCCAAGAGACGCCCCCTCGAAGACTTCTTCTGGAAGCGTCGCATGGGCTCCGAGTTCCTGGGGAAACGTGGGACGCTCCTCCAGCAACTCCACGCCAAGCGACGAATGGGAAACGAGTTCCTGGGGAAACGTGCGATGGGAAACGAATTCTTAGGCAAGCGACGCATGGGAAACGAGTTCCTGGGGAAGCGCGCCATGGGGAACGAGTTCCTGGGAAAGCGCGCCATGGGAAATGAATTCTTGGGGAAGCGCGCCATGGGAAACGAGTTCCTGGGGAAGCGCGGAGAGGAAGTGGAGGAGCGCCCATGTTCGTCGTCCTCCGAGATTTGCTCCGAGGAGGAGCTGAGTGCCGAGGTGAAGTAGACGACGCGACGTTGGTTGAATGATAGTGCATGAATAAAAGTCACCCCCTTTCTCAAAGCAACTGCCCTCCGACCTCTTTCCCCCCGGGGAACGTCCCCCGGGGGGGTTCTCACGTTGCCCCCTCCAGTCTCACTTCGCCCCACCCACAAACAACCCCCTCGCCACTCTTTGCTCACTCGCATTTATTTCTTCCTGCTCATCTTCACTAACACTTCCTGCCGGTTTCTCATCACCACCTGCCGCCTCTCCTCCCCCCCGCCCCCATCCTCCTCCCTCTCCTCCTCCCCCGAGGAGGACGCAGAGGAGGAGGCGGAGGAGCTCAGCGGGGGGGCCCTCGTCCTCCCCCCTTTCGTCGTCTTCTTCCTCTTCTTCGTCCCTTTCCGTGAGGAGCGGGTGACTCGGGAGCTTCGCTGGGTCGTCGCGCCTTCCCCCCGCACAATCAATTCGATTGCGAAGGGGTTCTTCCTCCTGTGGGGGGGAGGAGGGGGAGGCGCCCCCACTGTCGTCTCCTTCTCCTCGAAGTCAATGCTGAACTTCCCCTTGGACCACGACTCTCTCCCGTTGAAGAAGAACCTGCTGTGGAACATCGATTGGAAGGTGACGTTGACGTAGCCGGAGGACAGCCTGCGACCTGGAAGACACACCCACACGCAGGTTAGAGGGGGCGAGGGATGTGGGGGGGGGGAGTGGTACCGTAGATGTAGATGAGAGTGTCTTTGCGCGTGCATTCCCAGATGGGGCAGCAGAGGAGGTTTCTTTGGAGGGATGCTTTGAGGGTGGCGGTGATGGCGGGGTCGGGGGGCGTTCGACAGAAGGCGCCGGGGATGGGGGGAGCGCAGATGACGTCGGGACACGCTGAGGGCGCGCTGTCGACTCCCTTCAGACTGAGTTCGATGGGAAGGGCCCTCCGGTCCTCTGCACTCCCGTTGAACGCGAAGGGGATGACGACTTCTTTTTGGAAGGAGGAGGAGGAGGAGGAGGAGGAGGAGGAGGAGGAGGAGGAGTAGGTTCGGAGGATGAGTCCGTAGTGGAGCGTCTCTCTGCCTTCAGTGAGGACGCAGCGCCAGGCCCCGCAGCAGGTGTAGGGGACTCCCAAAGTGCGAATGGAGGAGGGGACTCCTCCCCCTGGGGGGAGTTTTTGGCACTCACTGAGACGGACTCCCGAGGGACGGAGGCAGCGGAGGGAGGAGCAGTCTTCGAAGTAGTCGACCTTCGTCTCCTCGTGGATGGCGCTGAAGCAGGAGGTCCCGTTGGGGGGCGCAGCGTCGATGGGGGAGGCCACGACAGTGTGTGTCACGCCGTCCGTCACCCCTGCGGAACGCAACACACGTCAGACATGAAGTGGGGTGAGGGGGGGGCAGGAGGGGGTGGGGACTTACCGAATTGGAAGAGGGGTCCGGTGGGGTGGGCGCACTTGTAGGCAGGGCAGCAGGAGAGGGCGGGGCCGAGAATCATGCGGAGGGTGCAGTCGCGGGTGGGCGCCGTCACGCACACCTCCGCGTTGGGGGAGGGGTAGCACTTCAGGGGCGCGCACGAAGGGTGCGAACTTGTCGACGCCACCAACGCAGGTCCTCCCCCCTCCTCCCCCCTCTCCCCATCCATTGACCTCAGTTCTTCGAACGCCAATTCTTCATCGGTGACGTTGGGTGGCGGCGCCGTGACGATTGTTGCCGTGCTCATTTCAACGTCGACCGTCGCCTGCTGAGACGTTCCAAGAACTGCTGGCGTTGGTTCGACACTCGCTGCCGTCATCGTTTCAATATCTGACGTTGGTGCGGACGACGTGAGGATTGCCGTCGCCTCAGAAGTCTCCCTTGCTTCTCTCTCTGTTGTTAAATAAGATGGGGACGTCAGTGGGCGTTCGTGGAAAGAATTGGCGTTGACGTACCTGTTCGCTTCTCTTCGAGTGGAGGCGGAGTGTCGGCGGTGGTGAGGACGACAGGAGTGGGTGTGGTTGGCTCCGTGGACATCGGCGTGTACGTCGTGGATAGCGCCCTGTTGTCGGGGGTGGTGACGGTGACGTTGTCGGCGTGGAACATTCCTGTGGACGTCAATAGAAGTGGCGTGAGTTGGCGTGGGAAGGAGGGAGTGAGGGCGAGACTCACCGAAGTAGAAGAGGAGGAATCGTGCGGAGGAGGTTCTGCAGGCGTAGAGGGGGCAGCAGGTGGCGCGGAGTCCGAGGAGGGAGGCGAGGGCGCTGTCTTTGGCGTTGAGGGGGGAGCAGTTGGAGGCGCGTGGGGGGTAGCACCTCACCGCCTCGCATCCCCCGCTCCCCGCCTGCTCCGCCACCATCCCCTCCAGTTCGCGTATCTCCATTTCCCCCAGGAGCACTTGGAGGAGGAGTCCCGTCGTGTTCTCCGTCGTGTTCTTCACCAGCGTTCCCTTTGGCGTGGGTGTCGTTGACGTGGGGGGGATGGACGCCAGGGGGTTGGCGTCACTCGTCATGACCGTCACGTCGAAGGTGGTGGTGGTGGTGGTGGTGGTGGTGGTGGTGGAGGACCAGAAGCGCGAGAGGGTGGTGAGTCCGGAGTGGACGTAGTAGAGCGACCCGTTTGAGGGGAACGTGCAGGTCCAGAGGGGGCAGCACTCGTCCGCCACGCCCATCAGCCCCACCGAAATTTCGGGGGGCGAGTGGCGTCGGCAGTTGACGGAAGGTTTTCCAGGGAGACACACGACGCCGCTGCACGTCTCGTTCTGCCCCCCGCCATCCTCCAGGAACATCCTCTCGTCGTCGCTCGTCAGTTTGAGGCCGCGCGCGGTCATTCCTGCGGGAGGTCACGAAGTGAAGTGGATGAGGGGGGAGGGGGAGGGGACGCTTACCGTAGTAAAGCGCGGTGGTGCCGTTGAGGAGCGTGCAGGACCACACGGAGCAGCAGATGCGCCGTTCTCCGTAGGCATCGGTGGCGGCGAGGGTGAGGGGGCTCCGCTCCACGCAACTTTCCTCTGGGGGAGGCTTTTTGCAGGTGACGTTGGCGCAGAGGGGGGAGGTGTTTGTGGTGTCGCTGCCAACGGAGATGTCGACGAGTTGAGGAGCGACGAGTGGCGGGAGGAGGAGCAGAGTGAGGAGCCACATTGCGAATGAGCGTCCTTCCACAGCTTTCGAGAAGTGAAGGTCGCCCGTGAAGGTCGCCGCCGAAGGTCGGGAGGCTATTGTTCGGCTGGGGGGCAGGGCGAGACGGGGCGACGGGAGACTCGGCGTTTGAGGAGAGCGCCACTCGGCTCACCATCTGTTCACACGTGTCGACACCATGGACGACCTCCGCGTCGACCTCGACGCTCTCGCCGCCCTACTCTCTTTTTTCGCCAAGACTGCCTACAAAGCGGCCGAACACAAGGACAACCCAAAGGTACGTCGCCGCCCCCCCTCCGACCCCCCGAACTAAAAGCCCAAAACATTCCGCCTACTTTCCCCCGTCTGTTTGTGTTTTGTAGATGAAGGAGGTCATGGATCGCACCCTCGCGCTCTTCGCTGTCGACTACAATTTCTCTGTAAGGCCCCCCCTTCTTGCCCCCCGGGGGATGACTTCTGACCTTTTGTTTATGCAGGTGATGCGGAACGACAAGGGGGAGTTGAGTTCGGCGTATCCGTCGACGCTGATTGTGTTGGAGAGTGAGAAGGAAGCGTCGACGGAGGATGCGCCCCCCTTGCTTATCGACGAGTCTTTTATGGCCGTTCCCGCTGCTACGCAAATTCCCACAGAAGCGAACAAGTTGAAAGATCTGTGCTCCAAGGCGCGGTTTGCGCGCTGCAGGGCGCGGTTCCCGTTACCAGTAATTCTCTACAAGGACAAGTACATCTGCAGGTACGCCCCTGCAGGGACCTTTGGAGGAGGTCGAATATTCGACTAAGTCTCTCGTTTGTTGTTCCTCCAGGTCGGCGACACTTTCAGGAGGTCCGGAAATCTACGGAAGGTCGTCGCTGGAGTATTTCCTCTCCTCCACGGCCGCCCCCACCGCGGAGACCTCTGACCCTTCGGACCCTGACTCCCCTCCTTCGGCGCGCGAGTGGCAGTTCATTGACCGCGTGCGAGCTCAAGATATTCGCCTTTTAAGGACCTTCGCAGTTCACACGATTGTCGACCTCATGGTCGAAAAGAAGAAAGTCAAGTTTGGAGTGAAGTGAGTTTGACGTGAGTGAGAAAGTTGACGTGAAGTGCTGAGGGGTTGGTTTGACGTTGCAGTGTGACGTCGTCGGAGAAAGTGGACAAGGAGAACAGATACGAAGACTTTCGGTTGCTGTCGCTGCCTTACCCGGGTTGCGAGTTCTTCCGGGAGTTTCGTGACCGCGGCTACTGCGGAGACGGCCTTTGGTTCGAGTGGGCGCAGGCGTACGTGGACGCCCCCATCTGCGTCCCCCCCGACGCCCTGGCGGACTCGGTGGGCGTGGACTGGTCGCGCTACAGAGAGTGGGACCTCGTCGCCCTCACCGGACGCTACGTCGCCCTTCTGCTGGCCTACGTCAAGGAACCCGGCCCTGCCAAAGGACTCCTCGTGCACTGCATTTCTGGCTGGGACCGTACGCCCCTGTTCGTCTCCCTCCTCCGACTCTCCCTCTGGGCTGACGGACTCGTTCATCGCTCCCTCGACCCCCTCCAGGTAACCCCACCCGCCCCCCCCTCACCACTTCCCCTCACCACTTCCCCTCACCACCCCCATTCCTCTAAAAGTGAGTTTGTTTGTGGGGTGCAGGTGCTGTACTTGACGCTGGCCTACGACTGGCTCCTCTTTGGACACAATCTCCCAGACCGCGTGCAGAAAGGAGAGGAGATTCTCTTCTTCTGCTTCTACTTCTTGAAGCACCTCCTCCCCCAGGAATACTCCCTCCACCACCGACCCCCCGTCCCCCCCACCCCCTCCTCCTCCTCCTCCTCCTCCCCCACAGGGTCCAATTGGTCCCTCGACTCCACCGAAAACCCCCTGCGCCCTTCAACCAGCCCCGTAGCAGTGCCAATTCCCATCAACACTCCTCGCGCTCGCCCTGACTCCACCTCCTCAGCCTCCAATTGCGGCAGGTTCGTGTGCTAAATTACTATGGCGCTTTATGACGTGACGTTGAGAGTTGACGTTGTGTTTGCAGTTGGCAGATGGTGTCTGAGAGTTTGACGGAGCACGCACATTCCACCCGGGAGACGGAAGAGGAAGACTGGGCGCGGGTGCGCGGTCAGCGACTGACTCAGGTGCGGAGTGTGTTCTACTCGCTGTACGGGTCGACGGTGGGGTTCACGCGCGACTCCAGTGGGAGCGTCTCGCTGGGCGCCTTCATCGGAAACTTCGCCTCCAAAGTTGGACTTCACAAGACATCCTGACAAACTCATACTTTATTATGCGCCAAACATTAGACAAATAAAGGTCAGCCAACGTTAAGTTAAACGCGAGGTCAATGCGCGCCCATTTATTTAAGTTGAAGGAAGTAGATCTTTAAGCGGCGCTTGAGAAGCGTAGCCACCGTCGCTGGCCTCGGCGTCTACGGCATCATTGACGGCGATACTCCGCTCCCGGTGTCCGCCCCACTCCTCCACATTCGCCTACACAATCAAACGAACATAAGAAAGGCGTGGAACGGAAACAGCAACCTACATCACAGACACACACACAAGACGTTTTCACTCACCACTTTGGCGTGGTCGCGGCTCACCACTCCAAGCCAGAGCGCGACCGCGGCCCCCTCCCCCTCCCCCTCCTCCTCCACGATGAGCAGCTTCACTCAAGGCTTCTGCAACAAACCACACCCCCATCATTAACACACACACACAAACCCACACACACACACACACCTGATTCGCCCAGACGTGGAGTCGGGGGAGTAGTTGCCCTTTGGCAGCCACCCCCATTCGGCTGTCCCAAACACGTCACCTGCCCTGCACCACCAGACGTCACTGTAATCGGGCCCCTTTGTGGAACTAAAACAAAAAAACAGGCGCCCATCTAATGAAGGGATTGGCGTGCGTGAGGGGGGAGACACTTACAGTGGAGGACGGTGGGAGTGTAGAAGTTGAAGATGATGTTGGTAGTTGGGGCCGTTGGGGGTGGTTGGTTTCCGTTGTTCGACATGGTGGAAATGGCTGCTGAGGTGAATGGTGTGGTGCGTTGGATTTGTAAGTGAAGAGGACCTCGTGCACCTCTCCAAGACATCCAGCCAAACCTGCACCGCGTCTCCCCTCTTCATACTCTTCATTCAATGGGTAAGGTGATAAGGGATCTCGGGAACCCACATCCATTCACCTTCATTCACCTCCATTCATTTGAATGGAGGGACTCTCACTGAATGACGGCGTCTTTCCAACTGAAGAGGCTCCTTTGTTGGAGTGGAAGTCATTTTGTGAGGGGGGCGATAAGGAGGTCAGGAATGCATCCATTCATTCATCCTCACTCACTCTTCTTTGCCCTCGGAGACATGGGGCGACGACAGGAGGGATGCAAATGACCGCGTCTCGGTCAAAGTTATTTCGTGTCGTGAGGATGAGGGCTGCAAGGCCTTATCATTAGTATTTGGGATAATTAGGATGACAGTTGCACTTCACAAGACATTCTACTTTATTAAGCGCCAACAATACTTTTTACAGAAAGACAATTAAAGGTCACGCCTAAGGTCACCGCAAGGTCACCGCGCCTCTCTTTTTAGTACAGCGGAAAGTTCTCCACGAAACACGAACACGCCGACGGAATCTCAAAGACGTCTGTCGTCGGCCGCTTCTGCGGGTTGTGAGGGTCGAGGCAAATCAACTTGACGTATGTGTAGCGTTGGATGCACGTCGACTTGTAGCACGGCGGCATATACTCGCACTTCTTCTTCGGGTACCTACGGCACAACACACACAAGTCAGAAGTTGGTTGACGTTGAGTTGACGTTGAGTTGACGTGGAGGACTTACTTGCACGTCTCGATTCGGACGGACTGCGGGAAGAGGTCGGTGTTGAGGACAGCGACCCACTCGCCCTTCCAGTTTTTGGCCCAGCCTGGGCGCACGTAGGAGACGTCGCTCTCGCAAATGAAGTGGCCGCGGTGTCGGTAGTCGTGAGTGGCGTTGTCGTGGCGGATGTACTCGTCGACGGAGTAGTGGTTCATCTCTTCGTACAGCGACGACACCCAAGGGCGGTACGAGTCTGCGATCGACGACACTTTGTCCCTACACACACCACATCACGTTGAGGTCAGTTGGAAGTGACGTTGGGGTACGCGTGACTTACATGGGGTAGTCCCTGTCGAAGAGGCAGTAGGACTCCGAGCCTCCGGCGCAGTTGGGCCGGTACTTCGACCCCCACGAGTTGTCGCGCCGTTCCGCGTCTTCGTAGGAGGGCCGTCGGTCGCTGCTCCCGCCGCCCTTCTTGTACACAATCACGATGCCCGGGGAGTTGCGTCCGGTGGGGTCGATGGGGTCGGGTTTGGCGGGTCTGCTGGCGGACTGCGGGTAGCGTTCGTTGGGGGAGGCGCGTGGGGGGGCGACGAGGAGGAGGAGAATGGCGAGGAAGAAAGGAGTCATTGTTGCGGCTGTGCTGGAGGGACGGAGGCTGAGAGGCGACTGGCGATGTCCAGGGACACACGCAGCCTCTTCGTCACATCCTCTTCGTTCGCCACCTTCGTGTCCGTCTTCGTGTTCGTCTTCGTGTTCGTCTTGGTTGTTCTAAGAAATGTTGAGGAGGGGGACGAGGCCGGGGGTCGGCTCCCTGCAGACCGGACAACCCCCCTCCGCACTCACCCACCGCTGGAGACACGGCCAGCAGGCGAGGTGGCCACAGGGAACAGTGGCGGCGAGGGTGGCGGAGGAGGGGGACTCGCAGAGGGGACAGCGAGTTCCTGTGGAAGTCCCCTCCACTCGCCCATGCTTGGCTGACAAAGCGTGCGACTGACAATGGACGGATTCCCACGCCTTGTCACGCAACCCTCCCACAAGGCCACCCACCCAGTTCACTGAGGCCAGCAGCGGAAGGACCCACCCAATGCCCCCCAGCCCCCCACTCCGCACCACCTGCACACAACACCCCTTCATTTACTGACCTTCGACCTTCCTCACTCCATCCTCAATTGACGCTTACGTAGGAGACGCTGCTGAGGCGGCGAGACACTCCGAGGTACTTCCCCATCCACAGGAACACGACGTGGTGGAGACGCTCGAGGAGGTCGACCGTCTCGGCGCGCAGGAACCTGAGGAGGACCCGTCGACCAAACACGCCCAGCACCACCAGCGCCGCCAGTCGCTGTCACAAAGAAACAAGTTGAGGGGAGGGTTCCTTGGGGGAGGGAGGGGCGGAGCTACGTACCTGCGTGGAGGGGACTTGAGGGCCGGCCCCCGAGGAAGGCACGTGCACAGGAATCAACCCAGCAGCCTCTTCGCCAAGTGTTTGTCGACCGGAGAGTGTGGTGAGGGCGGCGTAGAGGACGTCAGCAACCAGTTGACCTTGTGGGTGGAGTGAGGAGAGGGGGGAGTGGAGGTGGGGCGCGGTGAGGGCGCGGTCCCTGTGAGCAGCGCGGAGAAGCAGAGCCATGATGTCGACGATTTGTTGTTGTTGTTGTTGTTGTTGAGTTGGCAGGGGGAAGTTGAGAAGGGAGCGAGTTGAGTGGAGGAGGGAAATGTTCAAACTTCACACGTCAACCGAGTCCAGACTCTGTTGTCTCTAATCTTCTTTCTAGTTGACGTACGTCAGCGCGGTGGCGATGGACGGTCCCACCGAAAAATTGATTTTTGCCGTCCAGAATGACTTGAAAACGTTGAGTCTTGAGACGAAGAAGCGTCATGGGTGGGTGAAAGACGCTTGTGAAGAGGCGATTGCAAAAATCAGAGGCGCCGGAACGGCTCCTTCCGCGCTTCCGTATGTGACGCAAGAAGCGCTGTATCCCGTCCTTCAGGGATGCGACACGCGCGACCCCAAAATCGTGAAGGTAGGTGGGAGGGAGGGAGTGACGTGGAGGAAGTGAAGATGACGTGTTGCTTGTGGTTGCAGGTTTGTTTGCACTCGGTGCAGAAGTTGATCACAGGAGGCCACGTCGACGCGAAGGGAGCGCGGTCGATTGTGGAGACGGCGATTGGATTGTTGGAGGGCGGCCTGGAGGAGATCAAAGTCCTCCAGACGGTGACGCT
The DNA here is from genome assembly GCA_034696585.1 of Isotomurus maculatus. NCBI lineage: Eukaryota > Metazoa > Arthropoda > Collembola > Entomobryomorpha > Isotomidae > Isotomurus > Isotomurus maculatus. The sequence goes on from JAQGAC010000544.1 coordinate 11,203, forward strand.
CCTCCTCACGACGAACGCTGTTGTGCGCGGAGGTCTCCTCGCGCAGGCGCTCGTTTTATGTTTCCGACTTTACGCGTCTAAAGACACGATGACGTCTCACGCTGCGGGAGCAACGGTACGTCAACTTGTGTCGTTGGTGTTTGAGCGTCTTGAGACTGGCCAAGAAGGGAAGGAAGACGCTTACGGACTTCTCACAGACCTCATTCTTCTTGTCAATGGAGAAGACGCTGCATGGCTTAAAGGCGTCCGTGACCTCTCACGACCTTTTGGCCTCGAGCTCCTCGAGTCAATTTTAGCGCGCTTTCCTTCCGTCTTCCAGAAGGTGAGTCTCGAGTTGTCGGTTGTTAATTGGCGTGAAGAGTTGGCGTTAACGTTGTGTTTGCTTGCAGTACGACGAGTTTGGAGTGGTGCTGAAGGAGCGAGTGTGCGCGATGGTGATCAAGTTGTTCTCGCCGAACGCGAAGGGGAAGGGGGGGAGTGGCGAGTGGGGGGTGTCCGTGCGGCTCCTCCGTCTGGTCGACATCCTCTGCGTCTCCTACTTCGGCCTGCTGGTGACGGAGTGCGAAATTTTCCTCTCCCTCCTCGTCCGTCTCCTCGACCCCGACAAACCCACGTGGGTGCGCTGCCTCGCGCTCGAGGTCCTCCACCGCCTCATCACCGCGCCACCAGCGCTCGCCAACTTCTGCCGCGCTTACGACCTCAAGCCACACGCGACGAACGTTTGCCGCGACATCCTGAACGCTCTGGGTGCGTATGTTCAATCAGTGTTCGCCACAGCTCCTCCCGACCCAACGCCGCCCACCGCGCCAACCCCTCCCGCCTTCTACTTCCGTGGAAATGTCGTCCCCCTGGTCACCCTCTTTCACCCCTCCACCCCCAAATCCGCCCTCCTCGAACTCACCGAAAAAACCGAACCACCCGCTTTCGCCACCTCCGAATCTTACGGCGTCGCCATTTCCTTTGCCTGTCTCTCCGACTTTGTCCTTTCTCTCGTTCACATTGACGCTCACATCGACGATCGTGACGTCCTCAGAACTCTCCTCACGTCAACTTGGCCAGGACTTCTTGCTGCGCTGAATCTTCTTCTGGAAGCCAGGTACGCCAACGTCAACTCCACCGCCAACGACAACTCAACAGGGAAGTAACTCAATAATAACTGATGATGATTTTTTGTGTTGCAGCATCGACGACACTATCACCGAATCCATCTGCGACAGACTAGTTGACGTGGCCACGTTGAGCGGGAAGGTTGGCGTGACGCAGGCGCGTGAAGCGACAGTGTTGTCGTTGTGTGTGGCGACACTTCCTCCTCACTACGGCTATGCGGTTCTGAAAGGAACCGTCGGACACGGAGAAGCTCCCCATCCGATTTCCTATTCTGAGATGGACAACGCCAAACAACAAGTTGTCGTTGTAGGGACGTCAGTTGTTCCTTCCCTCGCCCTCCCCACTTGTAAGTCTCGATTTCAAAAGTGAGGGTGCTAGTTGACGTGAGGAGATGAAAGTTGACGTGGTGTTTGTAGCGTTACAGGGTACGCCGGTGATGTTGACGCGGAAGAACCTCCTGGTGACGGGCTCAGTGCTGCGCCTCAGTTTGGAGGGAGGTTCGTTGCTGCTGACGTCGTGGCTGACGGTCCTCACGACACTCCAGCATCTCTGCTGGGTCACAGGAATCGTGGCCAAAAGTTCCGCGGATTTTATCGCCTCCCACGTAGCGCGGTTGGGAATCGACTCGCGCGCTCAACTCACGTCATCCGTCCACACGAATTCGTGGGGAGAGAGTTCGGGGTATTCGGGGGGGTCGTCGTCGTCGTCCCTTCCTTCCTCCACGTCACCCATCTCCGCGGGACTTGCCGACCTCTCCATCAACGCCAAAAGTGGGAAGAAGAATGGAGGAGCTCCCTCCTCCGCCGGTGGCGTCATGGCCGTTGTCGTCGACTTTGTTTCTTGTCTTGGAGCTGGCGTCGTCCGACTCATCGAAACGAGTGTGTCTTTGGATGACGTCTCCCTGCATCACGTCATCAACGCCCTCACCACCTTGTCACAGGAGGCTATGGAAATCGCATATTCCAACAGAGTAAGCTCTCCTTAATATTGCCTAGACGTTTTGACGTGACTTTGGCGTTTTGATCTGACGTAATGGGTGTGTGTTTAGGAACCGTCGCTGTTTGCCGTGGCGAAGCTGTTGGAAGTGGGGCTGGTGAATTTGGATCGCGTTGAGATGTATTGGCGTCCACTGACGAGTCATCTTCTTGAAGTTTGCCGTCACCCGCACATGAGGATGAGAGAGTGGGGCTCCGAGGCGGTCACCTTCCTCGTCCGCTCCGCGCTCCTTCACGGCGACGCCGACGACGAGCGACTTGTGAGTCTTCTTCTGTCGCCACTTGCCGAGTTGTCCTCCATTCCACACAACGACGTCAGGTCGAAGGAGTTGACGGCCTTGTCGCAGATTCTCCACGTCAAAGGAGACCGTCTTCGTGGGTCGTGGCCGTTGGCGTTGAGTATCGTTGGTGACGTTCACGAGGGTCACGGCGAGGGACTTGTGAGGGCTGCGTTTCAATGTCTGCAGCTGGTGGTCACAGATTACCTTCCCGTCCTCCCCGTCGGATCCCTTCCTGCTGCCATCGCCACTGTCGGCAAGTTTGGCGCTCAGAAGGCGGAACTCAACGTCGCGCTTTCCGCCGTCGGACTCACCTGGAATATCGCCGACTTCCTCTTTCAAAACAAGGGACGTCTTGCTGACGGCCTTTCGGAACTCCCTCCGCCTCTCCCGCCACTTAATGACGTCCCTCCTTTCGACAGACTTTGGCTCGCCATCTTCCAGCGACTTGGTAAGCGCCGCAGAGTCAATTTTATCAACGTTCCAGCGCTGCAGCAGCGTCTCACTGGTTTGTTTGTTCCAGGGGAGTTGTGTGTCGACGAGCGACCAGCTGTGCGCAAATCGTCAGGGCAGACGTTGTTTTCAACAATCGGAGCGCACTCCGGAGTGTTGGGGGAGCGTTCTTGGGAAGCGGTGCTGTGGCAAGTCCTGTTTCCATTGTTGGAAGGCGTGGAGACGGCGTGGAAGGGAGCGCGGTCAGAGAAAGTCGACGGAGGGAGTGGGTCGCTGTTGATTCACCATTCGCGCAACACGGAGCACAAGCAGTGGGCGGAGACTCACGTCCTCGTCCTCTCCGGAATCGCGCGCATCTTCTCTTCGAAGCGACCTTCGCTCCTATCCCTCCCCTCCTTCCCGCGCGCGTGGACGCTTCTCCTCAACTTTGTGGCGGGAGGAGCGACGTCAGCCAACGACGAAGTTAGTTTTGCAGCGCTCAAGTCATTCCAAGAAGCGTTGACTCCACCTTTTGCAAGTTCCACGATGACGTTGGAGCTGTGGCGTCAAACGTGGGGCGTCTATTTGGACATCGGGGGGAAGGCTGTGACGACGGTGGAAGGAAGTCGCGGACCCACCCAAGCGTACCTGACTGCGTATGCGCACCTTTTTGTGGCGCTCTTCCCGGCGCTCCAGTCGTCGCTCAGTCCTTCTGACCTCGCTGCTCTTAACAAAGTGTTCGCGCGGAGTCTTGTGATTCCGCTAACCGCGGAGGGCGCTTCGTCGTCGCTCCTCTTTTCTTCCGACTCTTCGATGAGTCCCCTTCAAGATGCCGTTTACTTTGCCTACGACACGCTCATTCAGGTACGCCGCACTCTCTCATTATTCAGTCCAATCATCACTTGACGTTGACGGCATTTTTGTTGACGCAGGAGGCGGACCGGGCGCGAGAACTGCGGAAACTATTTCCTGGGGTCATTTTGCAGCTGATTGACTTCGGGGCCTACGCCGTGCGGAACGTCACGGCAGCCAAAGGAATTCCACTCGAAGGCGTCGTCCCGAATTGCATGGAGTTCGGGATTCGCTGTTTGCGAGAAGCGGTGCGCGTGTTGGCGGACGTCGCAAGGGACGAGGGGATGAGCGACGTCCACGGAGAATTGTTCAGTGCCGCCGTCAAAGCATTCCGCCCTATCGTGGCGTCGCGGTTTGAAAACGCGGAAGGAGCCTGGCGTCAAACAGCAGGGGAATTTTTCGAAGCGGTCGGACTGATGGTGACGACGAAACCGCGTGACGAGTCTTTCTGGTTGGAGTTGGGCGCGGCAGCTGAAGAGCTTCTCTTTTGGAGCGGAGATGGGCGCGCGGGAGGCGGGAAAGGGTGGAAGGACGACGCGGTGGACGTGCGTGCGGTGGGGATGTTGCGAGACCTCGTCTTCTCCCAAGCGACGCTCCCTCCCTCCTTCCTAGTCGCAGTCGTCAAGATCTTCCACAGAGGCTCCTCCATCAACGAATACGGTCAGTCCCCCCCCCCGGCAGGTCACCCCCACAGGTCATCTCAGGTCACTCACTTGTGTATTTTCCCTTGTAGACGGAATAAATGTAAGCGAGCGAGAGGAATTCGTGCGCGCTTGTTTTTCGTCGCTGCTGGAGTTTGTGCTGCGCGGTCCGGAGAGCGTGGCAGAGTTGGTGGAGACGGTGGAAGGGAAGCGCGTGGCGGTGCTGGCGCTGTTGGAGCGGTTCCAAGCGATTCTGGTTGCGTACAAAGAATACGTCGGACACAATTCACACATTCCGATAGCGCGACATCGCCTTGCGGAAATGACGTTTGTGTTGCGAGCGATCGCGTCGCTGATTGAGAACCTGAAGGGTGCTGACCCCACGAGAGGTGAGTGACGTTGACGTTAGCGGGGGGAGTGACGGTGGGTGTGACGGTGGGTGTGTGTAGTTACAGGCGGAACGTGGGAGTACATCGTGGAGCTGTATCCCGACCTCGTCGCCATCGTCGGCCTCCCGGGAGTCGACGCTGCCATCTCCACCGCCTTGAGAGACGCGCTCCTGGCCTACAGAGACCTCCTGCGTCCTCCCCCACGCTGACCTTCCCCCCAGCCCCCCAGCCCCCCCACAGTGACCTCCCGCCCCCTTCTTATACGAACAATAAACTTTTGACAAGACTAGAAACGGTTTTTTATTCAGGTACTGATCCATGAGATCGGCTCGCCACTCCCCTCAGCGCTCCCCCCCTTTCCCCCCTCCTCCTCATCCCCCTTGCGTCGTCGCTTAAGCCGCAGGAACCGCGCCAACGCCATTTGATGACCCGGGTTCGTTCCAACCGCCGCCTGTGTGGAGTCGATGTCGATCGCTGGGTGCGACCCCAACGCTGAAATGGCGCGCGAGACGCCAACTCCCGGACGACGGATTCCGTGTTCCACCAAATCAGCTCCCAGCAGCTCCTCATGCGTCTCCATTCGCAGTGGAATCACTTTATCCGTCAACTGCAACGGCATCATCACGTCACTTTCAAAATGACGTACGTCAATGACGTTGCACACTCACCCAGAGGAGAATGAAGGTGACGACCATCGACCAAATGACGAAGCAGACGGCAGCGAGAAGTTGGACTCCTAGAAGATATCCGTCTCCTCCTGCAAACGCAAATAAGTGAGCAAGGGGGAGTGGTTTTGGGGGGGGGGGGATGAGGTCACCTTTGAAGAGTCCGGGTCGTCCGTGAGTGAGCGAGAGGAGGTTCTCGCCGTCAGCAAAGAGTCCGATGGCGATCACCCCCCAGAAAGCAGACAATCCTTTGGGGCAACGTGAAACAAACTTAAGTTGTGGGAGATGGAGAGGGAGAGTTGACGTTGACGTACCGTGGACAGACGTGGCGCCAACGGGGTCGTCGATGCGTAGCCAGTCGAAAAATGGGATTCCGAAGCAGGCGAGTGTTCCTCCGACAGCGCCGATGATGATGGCTTCCCAGGGGCGGTAGAGCGCGCAGCCGCCGGTGACGGAGACGAGGGAGCCGAGGACGGCGGAGATGAGGTCCATAATGTCGAACTTCCCACGTGTCCGCGTGTAGGAATACACGAGGCCCACGAGGCCTCCTCCAAAGGACGCGTTGATTGTCGTGACGGCAGCGCGCGCAGAGAACTTCCACTTGTGTCCGGAGACGCCGAAGACGGAGCCCGAGGAGAACGCGAGCCACCCCCACCAAAGCATAAAGAGTCCCAGCAGCGCATTCGTGGGACTTCCCATCGGAAGCGGCGCACTCCCTCCGTCGTACCTGTGACAATGAGAACAAAAGGAGAACAGGTGAGGGGGGGCGGGGGGAGGGAGAGGGGGTCAGGGGGGGGGTACCTGCCAAGACGAGGGCCAAGCATCCACGCAGCAACAAAGGCTGCAATAAAGTTTTAATGTGGAGATCAATATCCGGCCATAAAAGTGTTAATTGGCGGAGGCGGCGAGCACCTGGGAGTCTCGTTCCGCCCCTGGACTCACCTGAGGCTCCTCCGACGAGGTGGACGGCTCCGGAGCCGCCGATGTCGATGGCGCCGAGGGTCCTGAGGAAGCCGTGGTTGCCCCAGATCCAGCCGGCGGGGACGCAGTAGACGATCGTGTTGAAGAGGGAGAAGAGGCAGTAGGCGCGGAAGTTGCAGCGCTCCGCCATGGCGCCCGACACGATCGTCGTGCACGTCGTGGCGAAGGAGAGTTGGAAGAGGAACTTGGAGAAGACGCGCCCCATGTCCTCCAGCTCCGCGTCCACCGCAAACGCCCCCACCGCCAGAAACGGACTCGTCCACAGCTTCCCGTACGTCAGGCCGTAGCCGAAGAGCCAGTAGGTGAGGCCCCCGAACACCACGTCCACCACGTTCTTCATCATTATGTTCACCTCGTTCTTCAGCGACACGCACCCCGACTCCAACAGCCCGAACCCTTAACCACACCCACACCCCCAATCAACAACCATCCACTCCCCCCCCTCTTGTGTTCTACCTGTCTGCATGGTGAAGATGATGAAGGAGGAGGTGAGGATCCAAGTGGCGTCGTCCCACGTGAACGCGTCCTCATCTTGCAGTCCTGTCGAATTGGACCGAGACCCTAGGGGGGGATGAGAGTTGAGTAAGAGTGGGGGGTGAGGGTGAGGGGACGGAGGGACTTACCTGGGTCGTCCATGAAGAGAAGAGGGGGAATGAGGTCAGTTGGTGTGTCGTGTTGCCCCGTTGGAGGTGACGGAGGAATGCGGGTGGAGTGGAGGACGGGAGGAGGAAGAGTGTCGGGTGCGGGTAGTTGTGGTGAGTGGCTAATCCCTGTGCGGAGTGCTCTCTCACATTACCCGGCTAATTGACACGCAATTAATCCGCGTGCATTATTCACAGGGGAGTCTCTAATCATCCGTCGTCGCACGTTCCCCGCACGCTCTGCTGGTGGGGTGGGGGGGGAGGGGGAGGAGGGGGTGACGCAAGAGGAACTCAGGTGTGAGGAACTCAGGTGTGAGGAAAGCGAGACGAGTTCGCTGTGCTCCACTTGGCCTTCACTCTCCTTCCTTCCGCCGCCCTCGCCTCATGTCGGCCGTCACTCTCCTTCTTCTCCTCTTCAACGCCGCCGTGTTCGGAGGTCTCGCAGCTTTCCACATCCTCCGCCAAATGACGGCCCTCCTCATCACGCTACTCTTCTACGGCACCCTTGCCGTCGCCGCAGCCCTCGCCGTCAAGCACAACAAGTTGCTTTGGCCTGCGTTTCTCTCGTTGCCCCGGGATTTGGTGTAAGTGTCTGTTGGTGTGGTTGTGTGTGGGTGTGGGTTGAGTGGGGGTGGTTGTGGTTGCAGGGGGTGTTGGAGGTACTTTTGGGTGAAGGTGTACACGCTGGTGACGCTGTGGACGAACCAGACGGTGCCGTCGATGTTCGACAGGACTGTGCGCAGGAAGCGTCACTCTGTCTGCTGGTACTTTGAGGATGAAGTCTGGACTTTCCATAAGGTGAGTTGGGGGAGGGGAGGAAGGGGGAGGAGCCTTGTTTGATTGGGGAGTGGGTGTGGTTGCAGGTGGAGGAGCTGAGTCTGCGGGTGGCGAACTACTTTGCGGGGGAGGGGTACGTGAAGGGGGACTCGGTGGGACTCCTCATGGAGAATCGCCCTGAGTTCGTGTGCGTGTGGTTGGGGCTGAGTCGGGTAAGTTGTCACAACCTTGTCCTCATTTCCTCCGTCACGTCACGTCATTTTCCTTGTCACGTGTCAATTGGGTGTCACTCAGCTGGGCGTCATCACGGCACTCCTCAACTGGAACCTCCGACACGACTCCCTCCGCCACTGCATCAAAATCGCCAACTGCAAAGCCCTCGTCTTCGGAGACGAACTCAAACACGGTACGTCAACGTCACCTCAACGTCACCTCCACGTCGATTTGATGTGTGTGGTTGGGTTGCAGTTGTGGGTGAGCTGAAGGGGGGCGCCGAGGGACTCGAAGGGATTCGGCTGTTTGGGGTGAAGGACCGCGGGGAGAGGGGGACGCCCCTTGCGGAGGCCACTGACCTGAGTGCAGCGTTGGAGGTGAGTTCGAAGGGGGCGGTGAGTGTGGCGGTGGGGGCGCTCGACCCCGTCCTCTACGTCTTCACTTCTGGAACAACGGGACTTCCAAAGGCTGCCGTGCTGAAGCACTCGAGGTACGTCAAGGGGGAGTGGGTGTGGGTCAGGTGGGTAAGGGTTGTGGTTGGTGTGATAGGGCGGTGATGTTCACGTCGATGTACATCATGCAAGGGATGCGTCAGTCTGACGTCCTCATGACGCCAATTCCGCTGTACCATCTCTTGGGAGGCGTCAGTGGCGTCGGACTCACTTTCTGCTTCGGAATCCCTCAAGTCATCGTGCGGAAGTTCAGTGCGTCGAGGTTCTGGAAGGATTGCGTCAAGTATGACGTGACGGTGAGTGGCGGAGAGGGAGGGAGTGGAGGTTGGCGTGGAGGTTGACGTGTTGTTTTAGATTTGTCAGTACCTGGGTGAGATAATTCGGTATTTGGTGCGGGGGGCGGAGTGCGTCGAGGAGAAGGAGCACCGCGTGCGCTTCCTCTTTGGGAACGGAGTCAACCCGGGCGTCTGGAAGGAGTTCACCGAGCGATTCAGGACGCGCATTCAGGAGATGTACGGCTCCACCGAGGGCAACGCCAACATCAGTGCGTCCCCCTTCCCCCTCCTCCCTCTGACCTCTGACCTCTAATCCCTCCTCCCTCTTCTCCTTTAGTTAACTTCCGCGGCGACATCGGCGCTGCAGGGTTTGTTCCTCTCTGGATTTGGCCCTTCGTCCCTGCCGGCGTCGTCAAGGTCGACCTCGCCTCTGGGGACCTCGTCCGCGACCCGCAAACTGGACTTGGAATCGAATGCGAATTCGGAGAACCCGGAGAATTCGTCGGAGTCATTCGGAAGGGCGACTCTCTTAGACAATTCGACGGGTAGGTGGGAGATGACGTGAGGAAGGTGGGTGGTAACTTCTGTTCTCCCTTTAGGTACACCGACTTGGAGTCGACGCAGAAGAAGATCGCCCACAGCGTCTTTCGACGAGGCGACTCCGTCTTCAGGACTGGCGACATTCTGGTGCGCGACGTGATGGGGAATTTGTACTTCAAGGATCGGTTCGGCGACACATTTCGGTGGAAAGGTCGGTTTCGTAAATTGCATGTACGGTGGGGGCGGTGAATGAATAATCGGGGGGATGATGTTTAGGGGAGAACGTGTCGACGACGGAGGTGGAGGGGGTGGTGGCGCGGGGGGCGGGGATGAAGGGGGCTGTGGTCTACGGCGTCCAACTGGCGGGCACGGAGGGTCGCTGTGGAATGGCGGCGATCGCAGACCCGGAAGGGAACCTCGACCTCGACGCCTTGACGTGGGAGATCAACAAGCAGCTCCCCAAGTACGCCCGCCCACTTTTCATCCGCGTCATCAAGGAGATCGAAATGACGGGTGAGTGTTGACGTTGGCGGATCCGCCAACTCCTCCTGACCTCCTTCCTTAATCCCCCGCAGGAACGTTCAAGCTGAAGAAACTGGGGCTGCAGGAGGAAGGCTTCGACCCGCGGCGAATCCCGGACACCCTCTTCTTCTACGACGGAGATCGCTACGTCACCTTCGACGCCGAGCTGCACGACAAAGTGACGTCGGGTGCAATTCGAGTGTAAAAAGCGGTCGACGTGGAAGAGAGAAAGTTTATTGAATAAATTAGAGCGCGTTGACAGCGGCGAAGCCCCTTTTAATAAAATCCTTGACGTCTGAGTTCTTGAGCGCCACCTTCACCACCGGCGCATTCACGAGCAACTTGATCTCCGAGTCTTCCATCGCCTTCACGAAGGGAGGCGCGCTCATCGTCTCCTCCACCACCTCGGGCGCCATAATCTTCACCACCGTCTTCGACCCCAGAATCCCCACCAGCGTATCGGGCGCCAAAAGCTTGACGACGACGTCCGACTTGATGATTGCGCGGAGGAAGTCGGGGTTGAGGAGCGCCTTCACCGTCTTCGTGTCCAGCAGCTTGCGGACTTCGGTGGGGTCGGCGATCTTCTTGATGACCTCCGAGTCGAGGATCGCTTGGATTAAGGCGGGGTTGGCGAAGGCGAGGATGTTGGGGGCCGAGGTGATCGACTGGAGGACTTCGGGGGTGAGGAGCGCCTTCACTGACGGAGCGGCCATCAGCGTCTCGACGAGGGCGTGGTTTTGGAGTGCGGTCCAGGCTTTGGAGTCCGTGATGAGGTGGAGCATCTCGACGGAGAAGAGCGGGGAGTTGAAGACGGCCTTGGTGAGTTCGGGCTTGGAGATGGCGGGGACGAGGGGCGAGTCGAGGACGATCTGCGCGGTCTTGGGCTGGAGGAGGTCCTTGATGAGGGGGTGGGCGTAGAGGGACCGCATGAACTTCCCCATCGTCTCCGACTTCAGGAGCGCGCCGATGTTCGCTTTGTTGGTGAAGCCCTTCACGAGGGCCGACTCCAGGATGAAGTCCAGCGTCTCCTTGTTCAACGACCCCCCCTTCTGGTCTGCCGCCTTGGCCAGCATTTGCAGCAACTTGTCGGGATCGAGGTACGCGTTCAGCATCTTCCCTTCCAGCAGCGTCTTCAACCCTCCCTTCCAAGACAACCCGTCCTTCTCCGTCATGCTCAGGCCTCGCGCTGCAAACAATCACAACCCTTAGTGGGGGGAGCAGGGGGAGGCTACCTTATTTCCTACCTTTCCGCACAAACAACTCTCCATCGAATCCTGCAAAAAGAACAGACAGAGTAGGTCAGAGGGGGGTCAAAGTGGGGGTGAGGGGGGGTGAGGGGGTGGTTTACCTTGGGTAGCAGCGGTGGAGGCGACGAGGAGGGAGAGGATGAGAGTGGCGGGCGTCATGTTGGCGAGTGAGTGAGGGAGGAGGCGGGAGGGGCCGGGCTTTATAGCCTTCCAACCGAGCCAACGTCCTCGCGACCCACTTGGAGCCGCATTGTCCATTGTCACATTGTCTGCAGCGGTCAGTAGCCTCAGCGTCTCTAACCGCGAGCAGGGAGACGACGTGGAGGTTGGGGGGGTCGGGGGTGGAGGGGGGGTGACGACGTGGAGGGGGGGGGGGTTGGGGGTGGAGGGAGAGAGGGAGGGAGGTGAGAGGGGCTGGGCTTTTTGCTGTGGAGCCAACGTCCTGGCGACCCAGTTGGGAAGAGCCAGCACATTGTGCATTGTGACATTGTGAGGAGCGGTCAGTGGCCGGCGGAGGTGCCGAGGAGGAGGGGAGGGTGGCGTGAGTGGGGTGGGGTGGGGTGGGGGGGTGGTGGGAGGGGACGGGCTGAGCGAGCGTCGTGGCGACCCACTTGGGTGTGCATTGTGCATTGTGGCATTGTGAGGAGCGGTCAGTGGCCTCGGCGTATAAGAAACCCTGCGCCTCCTCCCGTCGCACTCCCCACTCGTCTCCTCACACTCAACACGATGACTCCTCGTCTTGTCGTCCTCACCGGTACGTCACCTCCACGTCACCTCCACGTCACTCCCACGTCACCCACTAAACGCCTCTTCTCTCTTAAGGTCTCCTCTCG
>JAQGAC010000545.1:0-22971 GCA_034696585.1 Isotomurus maculatus
CCGCCGAGGGTACTTTTCCACTGGCGCCGGCAGCTATGAGTCCTGTCTGACCACTGCAGTTGACATGGAATGGCTCACCCATGTGTTGGATTATTATTCAAATTCCAATCAAGCAATTAAAAAAAATATTAATAAAGTTTCAACCTCCAGCGAGAAGGATGAAGGAATGCAATTAGGACGATAGAAACAATAGGGGTTAAATGAAGCAGTGAACTTGTCTGAAAAGAAGGGAGGAAGATAAGAATGTGTCAAGGCCACACAGAAAATTCACACTGATTGGAAGTCATCATTAACGAGGATGGAAAGCAAAGCAGTGAGACACACGGGATGCAGAGTAAATAAACATACCTGGTGAATGAGGACTTTTATTAAGGGAATCCGTGGAACCGTTATGAGTCTGTGAACCAAATTTGGGTAGCACGACATGCAGACTTGGTTTCCGTTTAAGTTCTGCTAACAAATGGGAAAAATCAGACGAAGAAGATGTTACAAGACCTATCGAATCAGAGTTAGTATCAGAAACAAAATAAATGAAGCCATGCATGAGGACACTTTTTAGTAGTGTTAGCGTGGAGAAAGTTACCTGAGAGTTTCCCACTTGGTGTAGAAGTTGACCCCATGACGCCACTCGTACTTTGATGGGCAGTTGGAGTGACCGATGGCGTGTAAGCATTAGCAGCAGTTGAGGAGACAACAGTTGACGACGGAGTAGCAACAGCGTTCGACGACGAGCCAAGCGAATGAGTTCTGGATGAGCTGTAAACTAAGGAAGAAGTCGTACTGTCTTGAGGTGAGTGAGAAATACTGCTTTTTGGAGTATTCTTCATCGACGATGGAATGTTGACTGGATCTGACATTTTCAGTTTTGTACATTAGATGGGTAACTTCTTGGTTGACACACAAGGCCGGATTCCGGTATTCCGTACTCCAATTTTTCACCACCACCACCACTACGAATATTCACCTGGGCGCAGTTCTCCCCCAAAATTCATTACGAGATACCTGAAAACCATTCAAACTGAAGTTTCATTTCGTTCATCTCGATGTCTCGATCTACTTTCTTTTTTCCTCCACACACACGCATCTTCATGAAAGAACATAATTCCACGGAAGCAACAGCTTCCTACATTCCCCCGTCAATGCATGTCGGAAATGTCCGTCTCATTCAACTCTCTTAGCCAAAACTTCAACCATTTCAAGGGCGGAGTGCAGGCGATCGCGTGAAGTGAATTATTAATGCTATTGATGAGACCTTCCACTTACAACAATATTGATTTAATACACTACCCCTCAATAATATTGATCTCCATGCTTTCTCCGTCCTAACAATATTAGCACATTCGTGTTCCATTCTCAGTGTCCCGTAAGTGTCACTCGCTGCAAAATTGCATTATTTGCATTTCTGCTGAACCGTGTGAAAAAAGATTCAGAAAGTTAGAAATAACATCTTCTTAGAAGTTACTTCGTAAACATATGTCCGACAGATAAAACAACGACTTACACAAATTGCCTAAATTTGAATGGCCTATAAATACATTCTAACTAATGATATCGATTAATTGTAATAAAATGAGCCACATTTTACGCAAATTAGACAACTGGAATGTGGAAAGTTAAGCAGAATAAGCCTGCACGAAACAACATGTTTGCTTTCACCCCACGTGTCACACAATTATGCCGTGTCATTTGGCATTTAAACAAAAACTTCAGAACCTTCGTGCTTTCCTCTCTCCAATTGTTATTGGGAAGACACAAACTAAGCATGACAGAATGCCACTGTCACACGCTTGCCAACCACTAAATATCTGAAATGTGCCAAAACTTTGTTTACTTTTAAGTCCTCTGAACTCAAACTCATCACTTCATCAGCTTAAGAAATACCATGCTTGCTTACTTTCATCCCAAGTAAGTTCTGTAAGGTTTAGGATTACCAACCACATGGTTAGTTCCTACTTCGTTTCTTGTGATCTGTAGAGCTTACAAATAAATTGCTGCTGCTTCAAAGATAATAAGTCTCCAAAGCTCTTTCCTTCCTGTAACTCAAACATGCCAAATTTCTCCTTCGAGTCTGCTGACTGGCTAATTACTGTATAGTCACACTCTCCTTCAGAGCAGTTCAGAGTAAACTAGCCTAGCAATCTCACCATCCATGCAAAAGTAAATTAACAATTTAATTTATACACATAACGCTCATCGTCACACGCCACAATTATTATTGAGAGAATTTATAATGGAATATTGAAGGTGTGTTTGAACCCTTGGGCCTGGCCATAAAATCCTACAGGGGTAAAGTGTACGTAAGTGTATATAACTAATAGCTGGAAGACACTCTAGATCTTGCAAACTCTAATTTAGTTTTACTGCGAAAGCTGTTAAGTCCATTCATTCTCCTAGGAGTGTATTTAATGAACCCATTTTATGTTCGAATTTTACGGGCATTCTTCTTTACACTTGTTCCCTGTTCCGGCATTAAAATTGCACTCCTTTTAGACCTTTTTCACTCAGATTATGTGTTGCTCACTTTGTGAAGACTTCATAATAATCCATTGCTTATTCTCTTTTCCTGCCGAATCGTTCAACCCAGTGGCACACATTAATTACACACTTCCCTCGATAGTTCGGAGAAAGCAGTAAAGCTTAGCTCTTCTTATCTGCATCTCCTGTATTTTATGACTTTTTTTATTGTCCAAGTTTCTTTCATGTGCCAGAATTAAACTTTCACACTTCCGCTTCACCCAACACGTCACTTCCGCATATAACATGCAGATTAAGTTTATCTCAACCTGCTATAATAATATATCTGTGTTTTCACTCCAATTTAATGACAAATCTTCATGTAAATCCCTATATAACTTTATATAGCCACATTTCTTGAGGCATAAAGACAAGTGCTTCATGGCAAGTACAACTCACACAAAAAACCTATGTATTTTAATCAACAAACCTCCAATCACATCTACCTGAGAAAAACGTGTGAAAGTGCAAAAAATCCTTAAAATCCTTTTAATTTAAATGCCAGAAGTATTTCCACTCAAGTACTTCCATCAGTTGTCAGTGTTTCCACTTGAGGAAGGAACAGAATTGAATCTGTTTTCTCTCATAATAAACGTGTAGATAAGCGAAACTGTACGATGAAAAAACCTTAAAACGCAATATTAAACAATTCTGTCGTGTTTTTCCAATTGACCACTACTGCCCACATATATTGTCCTTGCAAATTGTTTCACACAACACTCATAATTCATGGGATCTGAGGTGTCAAGCTTGAAAAATGTACGCCTAATTTGAGTTCAATTTATCTAGAAATGGCTTATCTGCTCAATAGTCAAAACAACAATAAAGATTCGCAGTAAAGATAACCACGTCGCTGCATCTATTTGGAGCTGGAATATCTCAAGCCTTTTCCGCTTTGCATACATGTCTGTTTACAATCATAGATGATGATTATATGGTTAATATTTGCCAGCACAGATAATCAACCCATGGTGAATGGTGAAGTTCACATTCATGAGACTTTTATCTACTTGTGTAAGCGTAGAGGTGAGCGTAATAATATCTGTTGTCTGTCACTGACCGTCAATTTCAACACACACATGTAATCTCACCCATTGTATTTACCAAAATATTATGAACTATTATCTCTAAGCAAACCGTATGCAGTTAATTTCATATTTCCTCATTCAAAATTCTTCCTGTTGTGAAACTCATATTCTCGAATGAGTCTATTCTCATAATATCATTCACGCACAACTCATGTCACTATAATTCTCACACAGCCATTCCAAGTTCCACTGGAAACAATAAATATAGTCTATTGATGATGAATACACTCCTAAGAAATTATTGACACCTTTACTTACAAAAAACGTGTATGTGTATGTGTCTTTTTGCGATGTGCACATGTTTTACAAATTATTCACGTGCATAACTAACATTAGATGCGCAGTCTTCTTCTTGCTTGTCTGTGCTCTTACCCCAGAGATACGTCAGTGTTTCCTTCAATCCTTCAAAATTTCAAATTTAAATAAGACATTCGCTTGCGAATGGAATATTTTAAGATTTGCACTAAAATTCACAGTATCTTGATATTTAGCACAACCTTGAGGGAAAGAAAGAAGTGCCCGACTACCACCACAACCGTTGAATTGACTGACACTGATGAATCAAACCTGAGAGTTATCTCACAGGCATTTCTTTATCGCAGCTAACGACTAGACACGTACAAACTCAACCAACCATATAGCCGTGATCTTTCCATCACATATCACATTTCATCCATACTCGTCGTAAGATCTCATGTCTTGAGCAATACCGTTCGTAATCTCTCCCGATGTCATATATGACTTAAGTAATGCACACATTCCTTACTCCACACACTACACAGCATCGCCAATACACTCAGTGTACTTCAAATCATCTGAGTAATTTTATTTCATGATCTCCTATTAAGGAAATTATTCCATCGTTCATCATTCAGTAATTTATCTTTATGCCTCAACGAGTCCTTGGATTCTCATGGGTTAAAACTTGCTAATATGATATATCCACACTAAAGTGTCACAAATACTCAGATTGACTCAAAAAGTTGACGAATATTTGATGCAAACATTACCTTATCTTGTAATAGGGCGAACAATTGTCTGTAATCGGGCTTATCGTTGCTGAGTCAGTTGTCAGTGTAATACACTGCACACTGGCGTCTTCACAAATCACAGATGTCGTCTCCTGAAAAGAGATAACAAACCCCTGTCAACTCTTAATCACTTCTACGTTCACATTTAATGTGTTAAATTACATT
Source organism: Isotomurus maculatus (assembly GCA_034696585.1). Lineage (NCBI taxonomy): Eukaryota > Metazoa > Arthropoda > Collembola > Entomobryomorpha > Isotomidae > Isotomurus > Isotomurus maculatus. The sequence goes on from JAQGAC010000545.1 coordinate 4,799, forward strand.
TAAAAGACGTAAAATCACGATGAATATGTCTTTGGGAGAACCAATAATTACTCCAAACAGGCGAGGCACAACCGCACATTAATTGCATATTTATTTCTGCTTAAGACACCGTGTGTGTCTATATTTAGATATTTAAATATTAAACTTGAGTGATGTGCACACACGTGTGGCTTATCAATGGAAAGTCTTTGGTTACGGGATGTCTTGTCAACTTTTTGTCAACTTTTTCATTGTACACACGATGAATAAATAACAATTAATTAATTTCTTCTGAATATTTATCTGTTGAACTGAGTATAATTTTGCTTATTGTAGTTGAATGTGTGAGTAATACGATCTTTAGACCCGTGTTGAATTTCGACAGTTCAGTAAACGGTAGACATAAAATTAGTGGAAGAAAAGACAGGCGTGGACAGTGGAGTGTCTGTTTACGGATTACCACGCAGAGATACAAGAAGTCTCTCACTGGAGCAACACCGACGATGACTGACCGGTGGAGAGATGATCATCTCATTTTGCTATTTTAGCACTCACAAACTTTGAGCGAGGAGAGACGTGTGTCTGTTTGCACAAGTAATTTTTACTTTTGGGAAACATACAATCGAGACACACTCACTGGGGAAGAGATTGGCAGGAACGGAAGAGATACGGGAATCTCTCCAGGAATCAATCGTTGCAAAAGTGAGCTCACACATTCACAGACTCTCTGCTGGGTGCTTCATCTGCTGCAGTGTTCTTCCTAATGGCAGGAATGACACACTCCAGAGATGAATCCACCACCAACCCTTTCTACACACACACAAAATTAGAGCAGATTTTGTACCAAAGCGCTGGCATCTCACATGGATTCATAGAACGGTAAAGTATTTGCTTAAGCTGTCTCCTACCTACAACAACACAGTCCACACTACCAGAACTACGAAGTGCAGAGCTGTGCAACCTACGAGGGAACCGCAGCAGTAGTTGCAGTACGCCAGAGTGGCAGCAGCTCAGCAGTACTGAACCTCTGAAAAAGGCCTTTTCCACTAGGCCCAAAATGCAAGAAACCTTTCTCTGTTTTTCAGATTGCTATATGATTACATGTCTTCATCCATCCCTTCCTTCAGGATCACCGAAACCCATGCTCTGCATGCTCAGCTATACTCAACCATCTCTCTTCCATAGTATTCCATACATAACTTTCTACTTATTAGACCTTCAGCAGGAGTACTACAGCTTCAGTACACATCAACCCAGGAACTCAATATCCTGGACACTTTCCACACACACTAACCCTTCGTACTTTTCATTCAAGGTGGAGACTGTTTGCTGACACATTCTACAAAAGTGTGAAAAAATTCACACACTCACATACTATACACACACACTCTCTCACTCTCTTCACGAAGAGTCGCCGAAAGATAAAAAATTCAATTATTCACAAAAGAAACCTGAGAGGTGAAACATAATAAATACAAACGAGGATTTGGACAATTGTCATATAATCTGGGGAGCCCAGTTGAAGTTACATTTATTGTTTTGAAGTGTATTACCATCGGTGAGTGCTGAGCAACTCAGTGAGACAAGATTATTCACAGTTTCTTCAGAGAACACACAGTCATTATCATAAAGGCAATTGAAAAATGTAGAAGAACAGTAGTGACTGCTTGTCGACCTTGTGCACAATTTGTATTCACAGTATCGTCAGTCCTTACACACAAAGATCGTAGTTATTACATCGCTATATGCAAATGATATTGAGTCAAGCAGTATTTTAACCAAGTCACACAATATATATAGTAAAGTTACTCAAGTAGCAACTCTGCGTAAAGAATTTTCCATGTATTCAGTCGTCAGATGCTTGTGGACCCCGTAGTAGTCTACTTCATGCGTTCCAATATCACTACTTCACATAAACTCATCACATCACCATCATACATCACGTATATAATACCTTTTTGCTCCAATAAAAGCATTTTCCCTCAAATCCAATATTTACTGAATCTTCATATCCAAGTTTTACACTCCTGTAACAAAATTATTTAACTCAAACCCTTACTTCACCGAGTATTCATATTTTTAGAATATTTTATCATTCACACAGTACAAGACTGAGTAATCATTACAACAAAACATTTTTAATTCTAAGCTCCTTTAGTAGTAGTTTTATTTTCCTACAGAAAAGTTACACAAATGTATTATTATTAAAAGCATCTAAACACCAAAGTTTAGAAGTGATTTCTCCAAACAAACCAGTCGAAATTTAATCACACCGAAAACTCAATTTTTGAAAGCACTAGAAATTGATAAAAATAAATACCCGACCTCCTATTTACAGTCATCAGTTAATTAAAAGTGGGTAGAGAGATTATAAATCTATATAAACATCGATTGCTATCTCCCCTATTAAATGGACGTCAATTGTTTACACATAAAACTCGAAAATTGATAAAGGTTCAATTAAGTTATCCGGTTCAGCATAAAAATGTGATGGAAAATCTCGTAAGACGTCTACCAAGTGGATATTCCATTAATTTGGTGCTCGGAAAATATAAAAAAGTGTATTAAATAAATCGAAATCTAATTTTTGATTCATCGTGAGTGCAAAATAAATTTTTAATGATGTCAGCAAACAGTGGGACGTCGGGAGGTCCTGAAAGCGACGACATGGATAAAGTGTTGACCTCATATTTCGACAAAACCGTTAATTCCAACACAATTAAAGTGAGTTTGTATTTATACTTCATCTCATTATAATTTGAACGGCCTTGCTCTCTCAGATGGTAATGATAGTTCATAGTTTTTGTTTGGGAAGTACATCTTAAGAGAATAACTCCACCCTGCTGCATCTTTTATTTGACGTCTTTCGAAGTGACCCAATAGGAATTGACACTCTAGGTGGAAGTTCCTCCTGGAAATCCGTATAACTTCCAACTAGTTCTCAACCACTCTCCAATCCTTCTTTAACACGGAGTTTTCTCTGGAAGCCAATATTGCATCGCTCTCGGCTAGGAGGACGGGCTTAGGAGTCCCTAGCTTTGCTTATACCAACTCAAATCTACTCTTGTTTCAACCAAACTCCACCAACTCGTGGCTTCCTAAATGCATCATTTCATCTTTCATTCTTTTTCATTATGCATTTTAACTTCACAGAGTTAGTAGTATTATTACCTCCACGCAGATCACCACTTCATTTTGCACTCACTCCCTTGTAACTTTACTACATGATCTCATTAACAACTGTGAATAATCGGACATGATCACATAACCATCAAATATTCGTGAGGATACTGAATATTACTATTTTATTAGTCAAAGAGCAACAGCTTCATCTTTGTTGCTTCTTTCAACTTTTCCAATACAAAATCCTATGCGGGATATGATTCTTCAACATGTATGCTATGTACCAATGTACCTTCAACTCAAACATGTGATTTACACATTCATGCTGAGTTACGCATCGGATTCTCCGAATTTAAAGTGAATGACATGTGGCTCAACTTGGTTATATACATTTTTTATTATATTCTGTCACGAAACTCGTGAATTCAATTCCGGATTCTGTTGAATTCAAGGAATGAAACTGATCCAAAACCAAAATATCGATTCTGAAATGGAAATTGTATCAGGAAATTTGATGATTAGATGACTGCGGACTGCATCTTTCCAAGGTGCTGCATTTCAGTATTCGAAAAGTCTATAACAAGATAGAACTGTAGTTCTATCTTCGTGGCAGGGCTCTCAGCTTTTCACTCTGCCTAAATCTTGTGTGTTATGGTATTTGTCCAATTTATTTTTCGATTTGGCCGAGATTGGTTAGGATTTCGCGAAGTCGGATTCCCACTCAACTTCCCGCATGGAAATTCGATTAGCCAGACGAGAAACAAAAGGCTTCATAGGATGTCGTCCTTATGTTACCACTTACCGCAGCTTGATTTTAATCCATATAGACATAAGAAGCTTAATTCATTGGGAGGAAATGTTGGAAATGACGTATTCGTCTGGAGAAACAGCTAAAAGTCTAGAAGTGAGATCTGCTGAAACTCAATTTTGATGTTTTTTTGTTTGCAGGAGAAACCAACGCCATCATCGGAGCTGAGTAAAGGAGATTTGCTTAAGATTTTGTCTTACCTGGAAGGGGAGGTTCAAGCTAGAGACGTGGTGATAGCAACTTTAAAATGCGAACGAGTGAAAAGGCTGTTGGCTGACAATAAGTACACACTCACCTCCGACCCTTTCGCTGCTCTCAAGCGAGATAGCTTTGCTACTTACGTTAATTCTGCGGATTCAAAGGTCCGTGAAACCTTCTTACTTCTTCTCACTCCTCTCATCACCTACTAACGCTCTTTCTTTTACGTACAGGAGGATGTGGAACTTGTCAGACTTTGGGAAAACCAGAAACTCTCTTTGGAAAATGTCCTACGGAAACAACGGGCTTCTATGAAACATATGCAAAAGATTTTGTCTGATTCAGAAGTACTTCATCGTAAAATGGCTGAGGAATTAGAGGACGAGAAGGAAAAAAACGCTTCTATGAAAGGTCCTCTAAAAATAAACCTAATATGCTTAATCAATCCATTGATCCACTTAGCAGCGCTCATAAATCATTCATAATCCTCTTGAAATGTCAAAATTCTTACAGTTTGTACTAAAATAAATACTTGCAGATGGTGCAAAACTTAAAGAGGAGCTGGAAATCGAAAAGCAACTGAGAGCAAGACTGGAGAAAGAACTGAAAGAGACACAAGATGCTCATGAAGAAGAGAAGAACAAGCATAAAAGCATAGTTCTCCTGTTGTTAACTGAGAGGAAGAGAATATTAAAACAATTACTTGAAGAGAGAAAGCGTTCCACTGACTTGTCTGCCATGATTGAAGATGAAAAGCGACAAACGTTGTCCATAGCTGAAGGTTTAGAAGAAGAATCGCAGAAGGTAAATTAGAATATCGAATCATCGACTGTTCTCCTGTCATCAGTGAGAGTATTTCTGTCGCTCGATAATTGAATTCGTATCGTGCTCTTTATTTCCCAGGCTCTTAGGATGGAAGCCGAATTGGAGAAACAAGCAATGAATTTCTCGTTGGAAAGAGATCGTTTAACTTCTCTGGTCAGAATTGAAGAAGAAAGGAGGTTGGAGACTGAAAGTCAGCTAAAAGCACTTCGATCCGAGGTACGTCTTAATTGTGTCCTAATTATGGAATGTAAGAATCCAGTACGCAACATAGCCTACTTTTTTCTATCCGAGTACTTCTTCGAAAAAAACAGTCTTTATGAATACGTCTGAGAGAAGAGAGAGAGAATCGTTTCTCTCTTTTAAAATTCTCTGTATGAATAAAGTTGCCAAGTAATGAGATTAAATATTACATCTGCGTGCCTCTAAGATCATAGTCTATTTGCAGTACACTTGTACACAAGTAACAATAATAATTCTTGCTTGTCTTTAGGTTGAGTCACTTAGAAAGCAGTTGGCAGAAGCTCATTCTGTGGCCATGTTCCAGGCTTCAATTGTAAACAACTCAAGCAATACAATGGTTAAGAAAAATACCCCGTCTGTGGTCAGACCAACTGCCACAGTTACCTCAGTCCCCGTAGCCCAACCAAGTACGTGCAACTTTGATCATATTATTATGCCTTGACTATACCTCATACCTTTTTTATGTGGACTTCCTTATGTCAAACATCAAATGGATGAACGAGAGTCGTTCGTTATTAATAGACAAATGAGTATCCAACAATCTCCCCAAGCCTGTCTTATAGTAAAAATATAAGACTGTCCCACCCTTTCAATCCTGCACAGACGTCATTTAATTTTTATTCCAGTGCAAATTCCTTTATTCTCATATCTTCAAGGTGTCAACCAAATAAAATGTATGGGTTTTAAATTTCAGCCACTGGAATAGCAAAGCCAGTTTCTGCAGTGCAGCCTCCAGTTGTTTCTCCTATTGCATCCACAATGGTCTCATCTGTTTCCAACTCGGCACTGCAGGTATTCTTCGGATTTTTAACATGGTTTTAGTTCCAACAAAGTCCTTATCTTCATCTTCCTGTTATCTCATCCTCTCTCATTCCTCGTTTAGTAGAAAATTTAATTTTTATTGTTTTACACTCCCACGTATGAACATTATTAGTAGTTTATCCCTACCAAAGTCTACCGCACACATCCGTTTGTGTATCAGTTCTTATAAATTATTTTTGTTCTTGTTAATGCAGACTAAAAGTCCAAAGAACAAGATGTATTCTTCTTCCCAAGATTTCTCACTTAAATGTTTACGGTTCTAGTCTTCTAGTCGTTATTCAAGATCTTCTACCGCAACCCACGCTCTAGCTCGTATCTCTCTATTTAATTTTATGTGTACTATCTTTTGCTATACAGCTTGTAAAACGATTCTTTCAATTCTTTACTGCTATAGATTAATCTTCATCTGGGGAATATAATATTACACTTGTGGCCTTTCTATGCAATCCAAATCATCTTTACTTCAATGTGCTATTCGTTTAAATCATTAAATGTCCTACTAACGTCTACTCTGATTTATTTTCTTTTGGAGATGTTAAGTTGTCCTCATGCTCGTGGATAAGTCATGCACACATGTACCTGTAGTGTTCACAAAATTGCATATATGCAATAGGAATTGAGCACCAAATGTATTCCTACTCGTGGCTGAAAATCCCATTATTTATTTACTGGTCTAAATAACTTGGGATGCAATTTCAATTTGTTTTATTTTGCAATGGCCTAAAACTCAATGTGCTTCGCTTATGAATAGCTGAATACTCATTCATATTCACTTCTCCAGTGGCTTCAGAAATGCAAGAATAAAAACTTCTATTCGCACTTACTATTCACTCCTTCTTCGCTATTTCAATGTTTTCCAGACCAACATGTCACCAGTATCAAGGTCGACTCTAAAATGTCTTAATACGCACAGAGAAAAGTGGCTTCTATCATTAATAATATTGCAATACACCACTCACGCTATTTACTATGACATTTACAGAGGTCTCACAACTCGAGTTCTTCTTTCTCACTTCCACAGCTTATTTCACACAAACAAGCAGTTGCTATTTATTACCTTTTAATATGTTGAAACTGTTGAAAGATGAATGCAGCAAATAAGTTATCCATTAGACTTGTACTTTTTTGTTTTTAATGGCTTTGGAATGATCGCACTCCAACTGGTTAGTTTCGTAGCATGTTAGCTAATGTTTACGTAAGATTATTCCTGTCCTTTCAACATTCAGTGAATAAATTTTCTCCTGTATGTTTTTAAAGTGTTACAGAATTGGACGGTGGGTATATTTTTGTATGTATTCTATGCAGGCCAAGCCACCTGGAAGCGCAGAGAAGAGTGTTGTGGGTGGATCCCTACTTGCCCCTAAAAAGTATAGTCTAGGTCCTAAACCTGTCCCACCTCCAGTTCCGCCGAATAAGCCATCAGTTCCTCCCAAGAGTGGTACCTTGACAGCCAAAATTCATGCAGCCAAACTAGAGCAGCAAATTACCTGAGTCTACACAATCCGAATTTCACGAGAATCCTTTGACACCTTAGAGATGATGTGTAATTATTTTACCACAGAATGGCAGCTAGCTATTCGTAACAATCGCATCAACTAAACGATCTTCGTTCTTCACCTGAATCAGTGCGGTTTCCTTCTTTGACTATTCTTCCTGCATGACGCTGTCAATTAAAATGATCGAAGTCACCTGCGATGACTTTCGTGGTCTTGAAACAACTTGTAAGTACGATGTACTGCTACTTAAACTTCTTCGGTCTTCAACTCTTCAACCTCTCTCCTGGTGAAGAACAATTAAAACTGAAACAAAGTCTCTGATCAAAATTCCGTTTGAATTCACTTTTCACAGACGTAATAAAGCTGTTTTTAAATAAATCTCAGATAAACTTCCCCAAGGTGGATGAAGGCTAAATCTGACTTCTCAGTACTATGAATCACTCGAAACAACTTTGTAAAACTCTGATTCGAAAATATTTTTGCATTCCTTCCTACAGAACCTGTCATAGTGAAAAACACAAACCTCAGATCATAATAATCCGCAATGATATTATGACTCTGAGGGGAAAAACATCGCAATATAAACCTACTTTTCGAGAAGACGCAAATACGACTTTTAACCAACAATTTTTCTTCGATATTTGAGTGTGAATTGTTTGCGATGGAAACCTTCACTTTCAAAGACTAGTATACTATAAATGATATTATTTCATGATTTTAAATCTTCAACTGTTGGGCCACTAAGAGCAATTACAGCAATGCAAAGGAAAGACGATAAATGCAATTTTTGGATCAGTAGTAACTCATAGACTGCCAAGATGTTATTGTGTAGGTTATTGTTGATTTCATGCAACAAAAAGATATGCAAGTGTAGTTTTGTCAAATTAAAATAAGGGGGAGGAGGGAAATAGTTCTGGTCGAAATAAATATAAAGTTTCTTGCTGTTACTTTATATTAATGTTAGGAAGCAAAGAGAATGCTACAAATACGTCTGCCAGGATGCAGAGAATAGAAACAAGTTCTTCCTCATCCTATTTTTGTCGAAAGTTTTCATTTTCTCTCGTAGAATTGCAAATAAAATAAGTTACACCCACTCAGTACACAGTCACTTAAGAACTTTAAGTACTAAAAGGTTGTTCCCCACTGCAGATTTTTCAGTACAAGTCAATCGATGGAATCGTACGTAGTTTTGATTGATGAACCTGATTTCATAAGGTCAAACTTGTGAATTTTTTCAGTAAGTATTGTTCAAGTGATTAATATCGATTTGTTCCAAAGGGACGATGGCTAAGATTCACACACTATTTATTCCATTTAAGGTTTTTAGGTCAGTGACAAACAAAAATTATTTCTTGAACTTTTGAAACAAACAACTGTAGATTAGTAATAAAATAATATCATGGACGACACAGACATTCGACACGTTTATTGTTGATTTATTGTGTTGAGATGTGTAATAAATAGACCTATGCAACTAGAATTTAATACCGAGTATTACCCTGGGAATTCATCATGAGACTGTCATAATCACTCGTCAATGCATAGGGTTTAGCTAATCAACGACAATTCACCATTTTCTACTTTGTTTCGTGCTGCCATGTTGCTTTCTATTTGCGTTTAGTATTACTTAATAAGACACACATTTAATTGTTTGTGTTTGTGTGTGTCTAAAGTTACAAACTATGTTTTGTCATTTTGATATGATGTTTCAGTTTCATTCATTAAAGTGTGTGAATAGTTTTGTAGTGCTGTGTTGTGAGTCATATGATTGTTCAAATGATTGAACTAAGTAATATCTATGAATTGTCTATAAATACAACTAATTAATTAGTTATAGTAAGTTATTGATAAAGCAGCTCTGTGTTACGTAGAATATTTTATGCGTAAGTAAAGGTGTGTTTATTAGTGAAACCTGCCGATAAATCTTAATTTCTTCTTCAGTCTCTGCATATACTCTTTAATTCAGAGAATGATGGAGTTCAATTGATTGGTTTTACCTGGAATTAGTTGGAATTCAGCATATGCCATGCACACACATACATTCAAAGCATTAATACATGATATAGTTTTATGAAGTGAAAAGCAAAATTCCTCCAACCTGTTAAGTCATAAGTACACATTCTTTTGTCGATGTGAGCAATTTTTCCGAGTTGCATCTTTTCTATTCCGTTACAGAGCAATCATTGGTGTTAGTACACTTAGAAAAAGTTGATGCACGTATAATGGAAATGAAGCTGAAATTGTGACCTTGGACGTTTTCCAGAAATGTACTCTTAATTGTAGTTAGTAAGTTTAAAATAAATATGTGCATCCTGTACGAGAGATGGAAGTCTAATTCATACTCAATGGAACTCACATATTAGGCAAGTCAGTGTTTCAAAGGATGGAAGTTGTCCTCCATTACCTAGTTCATGCCTCCCTGTAATGATAAAGCTGTATTTAACTATTAAATGTTGTGGAAAAGAGAATATTGAGATGAAAATTGTTATGTAGCTCATACGACGGATAGATGCAAAAATAAACCATCCATGATTTGGATCCAAGCGTAACGTGCTGAATGTAAATTTATTTCATCCATCCATTTCATCAGTGGTGATCTGACCGTATTATTGTGGGAGATGCATAGCCTAACTCTGTCGACGAAATAATGAAGGATGCAATACTAGCCTCTAAATTTTAAAAATATCGTTTATAATTTTAATCCATTTATATTATTTAATACAAACTTGTCGAATAAAACACCATACATCAGATGGGTTAATTTGATACTAAGATACACTTTCTAAAGAAAGGTTGCTGTTGAAGTAAGGCCCATACACAAAACACAAAAATTGATTGAAGAGTAGAAACAATAGAAAACTGGAAACTTAGAATTCAGTTTCTTGTAAATTACACAGTAAAAAAGTCTATCTTCATTGGTATAGTCATTACTATAGTTTCTGACAAAACACGTTCATATAATATATAAGAAATCTGTTGTCATAAGTAATCTTCAGTCATGTAACACAAATGGAAAATACACTTGAATTGTACACAAGTCATATATCCACGAAACTTTGTCTTATTCTAGCAATAATTGTAACAATGAAATTAATTAATTATGTAGTACTTTGAAAATTTCCGTTCAACATCTTCCGTGAAACATTTTAGTTCTGACTGTCACAGACAGATTCAATAACAGGATGGTGGGATCAATTTTGTGAGTATTTGATATTTAAGTAAACGAAGCGAATTTTCAAAGTACTACTACATTTTTGCTCTAAATAACTCAGTAGTCTTGTAAGTTATAAATAATACAGTTAATAAAGGTAAACTTTCTTTAGATTATGCTGATGTCTCAGCAACTTACTTGCGCACATTGCAAAGTTAGAATATATTCAGGAACTCGTACGCTAATATTAAATACATAATTCAATGCACTTTAAATACACACATATCATCATTCACACACTCTAGTCCCTTAAAACAGTTTTCTGAAGTATTTTGGATCCATAAGAACAAAAACAACTGAAGAAAAACTTTGGGATTTATCTCCTTTACATCCTCATGAGCATTGTTAAAAAGGAGATTTCATACGGATCTTAAATTATCGTGTATCTTTAATAAATCTTGATCTGGATTCTGCTCCGAAATAAAGTAACTTCGAGTGATTAGCATTGAGCTCCAACTTGCACATTGCATTCTTCGGTAGATAAAAGGACATCAGTCCAAATAAAATAGTTTACATTTCAGAAAATAATTTGAACAATTTCTTGGAGTAGAGTTGAACTTTCGATCAAGAGGATTATTCGTCGACAAGTAAGTAGATATCATGAACTCTTGTCTTCTATTTGGGTAAATTGTAGGTCGGTGATATTTCAGTTGATTCGACGACCAGACCGCTTGAGTTTGAGATTTGAAACCGTGAACGCTAATTAATCTAGCAGGAACACTGTTCACTAACAATTGGACTTGAGTTCACTACAAACAGTGTCTGACGGTTTCATGTATGTTATATCGGCCACTAGGTGCTTTGATAAGGGCACCTTAATCGATATAGCGGCCAATACTGAAAAATTGATGCAGAGATTGAAACTTTGGAAGTACATACTACCCACAAATTCACTAGGGTAAACAAATACATTATAGTAAGTATATACACAACGCAGCAGATTGACGTCAAATGAAATGTCGACGGTTTAAAGTGATAAAGTTGATTGGGTTTGTATTTTTCTGTAGATTTTCATTCACACTGCTGGGCGAGCGTGAGGCAAGGGAGTTGGCTGGTTTCCTGATTCGTTCGCCGTAGTGGAATGAGCGGCTTGCAGTGCGGTTCCAGGACCTGGTATTATTTTCATTTTTCGTTATTTTAGAATGATATTGATCGCTTTCTTCTTGTGTCCCTCACAGGAGATCAGTAATGTGCATTTTCTCGTTACATTACTGAAGGACAATCAAGTAAGAATCAAAATTTTTTTGAACCTGGGGCTGCCGCAGCAGCGTAGTAACTTCCATTCAATCCCTCAGGAAATCCTGCTCCACCAGATCCTGCTGATCCTCCCATAAAATACTCTTTGTTTACGCAGTTACGCAATGAGTCAGGAATTCTTCCTACAATGGCTCGTCTTATTTCTGAAGCTGCCATTTCTCTGTTACACAAATTTTCATTACATATGAGTCCTCAGTACAGAAACCAGATTTGTACATATACACTAGGATGATCTTGTTACCTTAACTCAGTGCATGACGCATCTGAATAAAACGCCGCGTGAGGTGTGCAGATCAAGTTAGGAGCATCTTTGAGAGGTCCTTGGAAAACATTGAAAGGTTCGTTCTCATGAACATCTAATGCAGCTGATCTAATTCGTCCTTCTCTGAGAGCTGAAGCAAGTGCTGCCTCATCAACTAATCCCCCACGAGCTGTGTTTACAAGGAACGCACCTGCAATGCAAAAAAATATTCTTATTAGCGCAAATCAATGAAAATTGTATACGCAACCAAGCAACCTATGAATTCTTTGACTGACACAATACTTCTAAAACTACATACCAATCGGCAGTGAGTTCACTATTACATAATCATCGTACTATACTGCTGAAATATAGGCTCAAAGCAGATTGGTATTTCTATGATTTCCGATTATTAAGTAAGCACAGGTGAAATATAACTGGAACACGTTTAAGATAACAATATTTGGAACATTGGAACTCAACTGACTCAGTCTCACCTGTAGCAAAACTCATTTTGATTGATATTCATTATAATTACAGGCAATAATTACATTTTATCACCGTTAAGTATGAGAATGTGTTAGTGCATTAGATTCGTTATAAAATGTTACTATAATATACGTTCCGACAACTACTAATGTAAGTGTCTTCAGAGGTGGTGGTGTGTGTGCAAGAACATCAATGAAAATAGGGTTGTTTCATACCCGGTCTCATCTGTTTGAGTGTATACTCATTGATAAGATGATGATTGTGTTCATTCAATGTACAGTGAAGAGAAACACAGTCCGACTGGAACAAGAGATCTTGAAGAGTATAGACCCTCGTTACCCCCAAACTTTTCTCAATACCATCCGGTAGATATGGATCGTAGAAAATGACAGTAAAACCAAATGCTTTCGCACGTAGTGCGACTGCAGATCCAATTCTGCCTAAACCAACAATGCCCAACGTGTCACCACGAATTCGGGCACATCCCTGTGCAGCCTCACGTACCTGAATCCATAAATCAAACCATCTTAGGTAATGCATGCGTGTCCATCAAGTAAAATTCACGAAGGAAATTCCTCCAGCTCAAATATGTGTAGTACCTGTTCAGGACCGGTGAATTTCTTTCCGTCTCGAACCATATTCGCCAACCAGTAAGTCCTTCTATAAAGATTTAAGATCAAACATAACGTCGTGTCAGCTACCTCCTCCACTCCGTAACCAGGAACATTGCAGACAGCAATTCCAAGCTCTCCAGCGGCCTAATAAGTCAAAAACAAACACAGCAAAGATCAATTATCTACAGATATTAGAATACAGCCTCACACTTCACAATAATTCGGGATGCTAAGAATCACAAACACGAAGAAACTTTCGCAATGCTTTATCTATCGGTATATCGCCCCCCTTTCTTTCAAATTAATAAACATACCTACTTCAGCTGACAGTTCATTAACTTTCATAACAATATTTCATCATTCACTGTCTCCCTATCTTAACCCCGGTAGCATGGAGTTCAGCCCGAGTTACCTCCGTATGATCTATGCAACTTTCTACATAATGCATGAACTTTACTCAAGAAACTCACTCTATATTACAACACATATAGACAAGCCGCTTCACTACTTTTCTCATAGGTAGTTCCAGGAAAAGATCCTAAACTTCAAGCTATACGTCTATCATCATCTCCGTTCCCATATAAAATAATGACAGAGACCCAACCATGCGCTTCAAAAAGTTTTCTTGAACACAGTCCAAACTTTGACTTGAGTCAGAAAAACTGGGTTAAACTTTTCCGGCATATAAACTACCTACATATCGATAAAAGAAAGTGAGGAGAGAGAGAAGGGGAAGCAGAGTTGTGCAAGTCGAGAAACACTCGGAATTCAAGGTATTTCCTACACAACCCTGACACAGGAACTTGACTGTGACTGACGCTTCAACGAACCTTTACTCCTTCCAACGCAATTCTTTTATTTCAAAATGCTCCCCTAAAAAACTAAAACTTATAAATTCAAGCCACTTTTCCTTTCTTCATCCTTTCCACGCACAACGTTACAACTAAATCCCCCACGAGGACTCGAACAACTCGAACTGCTAAATGACTCTTTTCTCCCTACACTCCTTTAAAATTCAAAGCGAATTCCTCAAAACACTAAAAATTCCCGTCGTCAAAATCACGAAATCAACAAAAACGAACCACCTATTGCGACTTCTTCTGCTTCCCATTTCCTTTACAATTATACATACATTTACAATTATTCATTCAAAATTCTTCTCACACTCTGGTGGGAGATAACAATAAAATCTTCACAATTAATGAATGAGACTGAATGAGCGGAAACTGTCTTTAAATACAACAATCTACCACCAACGACTCAACATTTCCACATAAACAATTCCTGCTCCGCTCCCAACCGGCTTCTTTTTCTAATAAATTGCATGATTATTAAAATGAAAATGCTGCTCACGCTGCTCCACACTATAAATAAATTCCCCAACGTATAAAACAAATCCCCCTCTTAAAATCCTCGTAGCCCACCCAAACAAGAAAACATTTCCCTCTCCCAAATGAACAAACAAATCTGCAAGATTCGATCGCTTTCTCACCTTGACATCGATATTATCCACTCCCGATCCAATTCTAACGATAATTCTAAGTGCCTTAAACTTCTCCAAGTCCTCCTTTGTTAAAGTGATGGTATGCCACATTAGCGCTCCAACCGCTTCATTCAACACTTTCTCATGTATCTCCGCGGTGGACTGCGCGTCACAGAAGGCCACAGTGGCCACATCCTTCAAAATAGGCATTTCAATGGAACAATCCCTTCCATCGAGAAGAGCGACCAAAGGTCGTGTGTGCATCGGGCCGTTGTTCAACGGTCCCCGGCCACCTTCCCCTCTGGGTCGCTTATTACTCGGCAGCATTTCTGCCTATGACAACAAAACCACCAACAACACTCCTGCCTGCCACTTATGTCACTAGAAATTGGCCCGCCGGAAGAGAGCACAGTCGGTATCGGTACGCGGTATGCAGTACGGAAGAGTCACTGGAGAACGACAATGTGGTGCACGAGACGACTGATGAGGAGGAGCGAAGAGAGACGAGTGAGCGGGTGAGTGGGTAAGTGCGGACTGGGCTGGAGGGACGGGAAGCCATTGGGTTTTGTCTTGGGTTGCATGGCGAAGCAAAAACTTTTGAAAAAGGAATAAATGGCGGCCAGCAGGAGCACCGCCACTCGCGAAGAGCACCGCTAAGCGGCAGGGCCCCCGCTAAACTCCTCACATGCACTCAGCCTACCGACCACCACCACCGACAGTACTGTGCATTGCTCACTCACTCACTCACACTGGTGGTGGTGGTGGTGGTGGTGGTGACCCTTCTTGTCTCAGGTAAAAATACATTTTCTTCAGACTTCTTCGTGCAGAGATGTGTGTGTATTTATTATAGAGGAGATGGAGGGGATCATCATCACACACATGTAAGTTTCATTTAATAAAAGATTGCTCAGTTTTTTGGGAAGATTGGGACGCACTAGAAGGAGAGTGTGGGATGAAGTTATGTACATCAGGATGGATGTAATAAGAAGATATACGTGTGAGTGTGTGTATGTGATCTGAACAAGAAAACTTGTACAACATAATCTCCTCTCTCTACTTTCCTTCTGATTTCAGTCAGAGTTGCTTATTGCACTCTGTGGGTTGCATTTTAAGAAGTTTTTTACTCGGGCTTCAACTCCAAGAAAGAACGATGATGGTAAGAATAAGAAGATTCAGCCGTTAAACAACAATGACTGCTCATAGATTATATTGTGAGATGGGGTTTACTTACTCACTGCCACTAGGACTATTGTCTAGTCTAGGAGAGTGCTACTACATTATGTATGTATATTTATAACCTTTTGCTTGCAGCTTGCAACTCAGGATATAGAATAATCATCGCATGCAAGGATACACAACGACACACATTGTAACTTAATATTTTTGCATCAGAGATGCATTCACGGATTCTACGGGTGGGTATGTGTTCTGTATAAATCTGTAATGGCTCAGGTTCAAAAGCAGTAAGAAAAATGTGTGCGTCTTGAGTTAACTTGTTTTTGTTTAAGCTCTTAGATCATCTTCAATTATATCGAACTTCCAATTCTTCTTTTGATGTATAATATGATAATGCGAAAGCGGTAATGTGGGAGAAGAGAGATACATGGACGCTTTCTAATATTATTTATTATATATATTATGCCTTGTTGCTTGACTCTGTGTTTGATCGATTACATATACCTTTCCATGATTACTATGTTGATGAGCTGTTGCTGTGATATAATTCGTGGCATTTTATGTGTGTTCACCATTCTGAACGAAGTGGTTTTGGCTGGGATTTCTCGGTATGAGGTATTATCGACTGCGCGTTAGTTTTGCCCACATCATCACACACACACACATTATATATTATATACGCAGAATAGTATGAAGTAGGATATATTTCATAATAATATTATGTGTCCTTTATATTCTAGAATGTGTGTAGAAAACGAAAAGAAGGCTGACTTTCATGGAGTATGAAAACAATATATCACATTTCTCAATGTGCATGACTAGCATAAGTGTGTATGTTTATACTTTTATACTTACAACAGAGAGAAGCGGATTGAACTAGCAGTAAAAATAAATATACTTAATTACAATCATAGTTTTTGGTTT
Source organism: Isotomurus maculatus (assembly GCA_034696585.1). NCBI lineage: Eukaryota > Metazoa > Arthropoda > Collembola > Entomobryomorpha > Isotomidae > Isotomurus > Isotomurus maculatus. Next base: position 21,685 of record JAQGAC010000545.1, read on the forward strand.
AACGTGCTCTACCTTACAAAACTTAGATTAACAACGTAACTACTATCGTCTCGTGTTCATGTTTTTGCTGTAGCCACAAGTAGAAAACAATTCGGAAATAATAATATTCCATTTGCTTGGCTGCCACTTCCAGCACTTATAGTTTTAGTTGTTGTTGTAGTCATTGGACATGAACTTGTTTTAATAGCTTCATATTTCACCAAAGAACAAAGTTCTTGGTGAGGAAAACTTTATCATTCTAAATTCTAATCCTGTTCAACTTAAGTCGTTAATTACACTGTATGAGAGTAAAGGGAAATAACCAGGAATCTTCTTTCATTCCTATTATACTCTGTTTGCTTTTGTATCTCAGAAATGTGATAGTTATTATTACACCAGCAGTCCCTGTGTATGTTTTAATGTGAGCAACTTCGTCTCCTTGTTGAGATCCTCTTGCAGGAATCGCGGAATATGTAAAGGAAGATATGTATATGCTTTTAGACCCAGCACCTCTATTACTCATTTACGTACTCATTTATTCATTTCACTCTGACTAACTTTATGCATTACGAAACTAACATTCACATGAAATTTCCTCTCTCTGTCTCTCCTGTTTGCTTCCACCACTAGTTCCCTGTATCATGATGATGCAGTTTAGTATATGAAATGAAATAACTTTTCTGATGGTTTTGAGGAGTTACCCCTGCCTGCCCCTGCCTGTTTCGCCAAAACTCATTCTTCGTTTAGAAAAATGCTTATTGTCTGTTATCATTTATGCCTATTTTTCAACTTTTACTTCGCCTCATACTTTATTATCGCCAACTCGAAGCAAGTATTTATTCAGACACCTCTTACACATAAACGCTTAAATGACAGCTCACTACATTCGCAAACATGAAACAGCGGTTTGTTGTGATAGTTGCTGACGATCGACGATCATCAATCCATCACCCAATTGCACTCGGCTGAATATACATAATCAACTCAGCCGAAGTAAAATAAGCCTTGTGTGTAATAAAAACACGCCTGTAGTTGAATTGTTGAATGTGCAGACGTCAAACTCTTTGTCATTCCGTCCCGATTATCTTAATAACCTTTAACTTTAATAAATGCACAGCGAGTCACTATTCACTCAATCCTCAAACAGTTGCTGCTTTTCATAGAATTATTTTGCTAATGCTCTCATATGTTATCCATTATATTGCAGCCATCAACAGTATTTTTAATTGTGACTCTCCACCCTGCGACAACTTGCTAAATACACTAAACATGCTTTTTGCCAAACTTGCAAATAAGTATGGAACGATA
>JAQGAC010000546.1:0-22965 GCA_034696585.1 Isotomurus maculatus
AACAGAATCAGGCAAAAATTTTGAGTTTTTTTCAAAACTGACCGCGCTACGGGGGTCCCCGCGCGGGATGTTTCCCACACTAAAATAGCGATATCTCAGGAACGGCTCAACATTTTCCAAAAAATTTTTTTCCTATTACATACCACTATCGGCCTTTACAAATGCACGGTACAAAACACAGCAAAATTTAACATCAGGGGCACATGTATAGTAATCTTTTACATTCACTCTGGCCTTAATTTTTTATTGGTAGATTGCCTTCATATCCCATGTGAACAGTGTTATATAAGTTTTTCAAGACAATTATTAGTTGGTAAGTTTTTTAAGTAATTAGTTAAAACCGTTATAAACAATCTTGGTTTCGGGTTCCGGAAGTACATGACAAATTACTGTCGTAGAAAGGCTGATAATCGTATTCCTTGTCTCGTAGTTAGTTGATAGCTTGTGAATATGTGTAAATTAGTATGTCTTCACATATACTGTTCGTGGCTTCGTGGGATATTCTATATTTTGACTTCGACTTGACTTGAATACCGCATCTGCAGTGTCGTAAAACAGGATCCGTATCGTTTGATTTCAAGAAATCGGTATTGGCATTATGTTTTTTGCGTCCAAGTGACGTTAGCTCTAATGGTCAGTTAGTTTAATCGCACGCACGCATTTCCGAAATGAAAAACTCATTTAGTTATTGTAATTCTGTGAAATGTATTTATTTCTGCGTAAGCTCTCAGTGGACAAAGACGGCTTTAGAGTCCTTCTGGACAAACTCATCTCAGAATCAAGAACTTAAGCCTACTGAGTTCTTAATAGATTTTACTAACATAGCTTGTGAGAACAGCTACTGATATGTGTCAAAGGTATAAAAGAGCAGTAATTACGACTCAATGTGGGATTTGCATTGTTATTTAAGGTAGATCGTGTATGGTTGTGGTGGAACAATTTCGGAAATCATCTGGAATTAACTAAATGATTAACTAAGAAATTTTATTTTATCAATTCGATGATCAAGACGAGTTAAATTGTGCAAGGAGAACTTGAACTTGTTTGGTTTGTCAAGAAATACCAATAAGAAAATAATAAAACCCTTCAATATCGAAATAAGAGAAGCGTGATCTAAGCAAGTTATACAATGATTTTTATGAATCGGGATTCATGACATTATTTTTCGAAAAGCTCCTGTTTCAAACGCTCAGCAAGTGCTCGTCTAGCTGCCAACTGCTTCTCGTTTTGATCCACATTGGAATCCGCTGGTGAAGTTAGAGCAATTTTTGCAGCTCTTGCACTTTTCGGCCTTTGCGACTGGCTCTCGCCTTCATGTTTAGCAAACTGTTTTTCTCTCTCCTTTTTCTTCAAAGCGACCAACTTGTCTCGCTGTGCCTGAAGATATTCTCGTCTTCTCTGGATATCCTCTTGTGTTCCACCTCCAGAAGGAACGCTCTGAAGGGTAGAAATAATTCAAATTCAGGTTTCGTTAGAGTCAGCGGTCGCAAATGACTTACCTGCGATGGAGATGAAGAGATCGACTCATCCTCACTTCCTTCTGTATCTAACGCTTTCCGAATGGAAGTCAGCGTTCGGTGCTGTTCTGGAGCAACAGTAGCTATTTCAGCAACAGTAGTCTCATCAAACTTCACCGATTTCCTGCCACCTTTAGCAGGTTTCAAATCGGGCAAGCTTTGTAATGAACGAGATTTTTCGTCGGTTTCTGGTTGAGCTGCTTCCACTTCTGTCAAGTCCGACATGTCTTGGAGCACTAACTGACTATCAAAATTACATTTAAACATGAATATATGCCTCCAAGTTAATTACAATTCTAGTGTTATTCCTCCATCCCCAATAAGACCAAAGCTGCTGCTAGTACATCAAATACTACAAACTTAAGCAAGAATGGGAGTGCATAAAGGGATACCTGGAGTTCGGTCCAGCAGCAGGAAACTTGCTGGATGAAACATCAGGTTGCTGTGCTTCATCATTAAGAAGTGCTTTTTCACTACTGACACCCTTGGGCAAGGTGGCATGCACCTGAGGAGGAGTGGTTGGGGCTGCAGATTTGTACGCGGAAACAGGCTTGTCAGGTTCTTTTTCTAAAGGTTGAGGTGTTTCGTGGCCCGATTTCACGGGGATTTTTGGCGTTGACGATGACGAAATTTTCAGAGCGTGTATTGTGCTACTAATTAGAGGGCTTGGTGTGTCTGTACTTAGGTCACTAACGGCACTGGTGCTCTGAAAAATATCGTTTTGGTCACAATACCTGATGACCACTTGGAGAAAGTCATCTTCTCCGTTGTCTCCACTTGTCTCTGCATCTTCTTGAGACCTTAGTGACGGAGAAAGCACTCCATACTTTGCAACTAGTAACTCCAATGACTGCAGTTGTAGATCGATGTTCTTCCGGGTCATAATTCTTCGGAAAACCGTAAAGTCTTCCGCAGCCTGCAGTTGCTCCAAAGCTGACTACAGTAAATGCCAGAAATTGTACGTCAGACATTCAAACAAACAACAAGTTAATTCATGTAGCATAATAGTTTAGTTTAAATCTTACTTTTGTCACATGCGATTCTGATCCTGCACTTCCAGTTTCACGCAGTCTACAGGCTTCTTCCACTTGTTCTGGAGACACTTGCAGATCTTCCATGAAACTGGATAACATGAAGTCCACAAGTCCCTTGTACTCCTCGTGAATCTTGCGGTATTCATCTTCCTTGTCATCCGTCATGTTGTTGTAGCTGTCCGGATCAAACACTAAAAGCACAAACTTCCTAAAATTATGATTTCTTCATTCCAAAGTTCTTTTAGTCAAATGTCATTTTGTTTGTGTTTACCAACTGATTTCTCCTCAATGAATCCAATCACAGGAATCTTCCATATGTTCCCATGCAAAAAATTAACTAAACTATCAAACACCCAACTTTCATCCGACGCCATGATCTTTGCCGTCCTTCACAAGGATGTGTTGTATTTAATAACCCTTCCTTTCGCCTTTCACTACTTGTACAACTGGGTACTCAAGACATAAATCTGAATCGTAGAATGAGTTGATACGTACTTGAAGTTGAGAATGCGAATAATTCCCTTGAGACAGCAACTTTCACTATGTATTTACGCCCGGGTGTGTCACCCTGAAAAATGTAGCGATGGTTTGCTAAACCGTGTAATGATAGATTATGGTCATGACTCTTTTATCGAAGAGCTCTCAATATATTAGAGGATACAACAGCACAAAAGTATGGTTGAGGAATAACACAGGTAGCAACTGGGATAACCAACTGTCGTGGAATGCGAGTGTAACTGTAAGCAATGTTCCAGAGTAGTACGGTGAATTACATCGGTTCCTTCAGTCTGTCTTCCTCAGTGAAAGTTCCAAGAGACTTTCTCAGCCAATACAGCACGAACTATGCTATATGCACCATGAAGTAAGTATACTCACATGTCATGTGAACTTCAGCAGATAACCATGCATTGTGTATTATTGGCACAACCACCCCGTCCATGGGAAGCAGTACGAGGTCTGTTGTGCTTTCTCCGGGACAACTAGTTTGCAAACATTCCATTTGGACTCTGTTGATGACACATCGAATCCACTAAGAAGGAGATGGTTGCAGCCTACAGCCAGTCTCACAGCATTATTACGATATTCCGAGTAGTGCATGACACAATGACAGCTCCTACTTGTTACAAATATATTTTCCTGATAAGTTTGAGGAAACATATACCAATAGGGATGTGTACATGAGAATGAGAGTTATCAATCATAAGAATTCCTATTCATTCAGCTGGAAACCAGAATACCCGAAAAAAGTTGATTTTTACTCATTTGAATCATTGAACAAAATCCGAATAAATCAAGAATTATCAACATAATCATTGTCGTCCTCATCTGGTGATGCTACGTTGATGTAACACCCGCACTTTGGACATCTGAGGACGTCAGTTCCAAAGCAGTCAAAGCAATAGGGAAGGAAGACAAGGAATGGTATTCTGTGAGGATACATCGCTAATTATTTTCGACAAGACTGATACCTGTCTCTATAATAAAGTATCTTTTGGAATAATCTGAATCTACCCTATGAGAAAACAGAATACTGCAACCGTGTGGGTTTTCCACGTAGGATACCTGTCCTCAACAGGCTTTACGACATCTCGACATCGGAAACAAACGGTCGTTGCTGCAAACGCCTCGTCATCGGGAACTTCCCGGACAGGGGGGACAGGCAGATTGGCCACCGTGCGTCTTGATCTCGGAGCACTAGCAGCTGCAACGAAAGAGATCTCTTCATAATTTCAAACTTTCATAAACCCCTTTCACCTTTAAATTCGAGCAACAGAAACCACATGGCAATATGACATTAATGAATGAAAGTCTAAAAATATTGAGGCCCCACTAAAACTCACCAAATAAGCTTTTCCTCGACTTCATTCGCCTATCGTTCGTGTTCATCGTGGGAATCGTCTCTTTCTTCGCTTTCTTCTGATTTCTTTTTATTCTTTATATTTTTACAGGCACACTGTTCTATTTTATCTGTTATCCAATTTATCCAAATGGGACACCTAAGGAATCCGCTTTTGACTTCATTCTGCACGCCTATTAGATTAGTTGACTCTGGATTTGTGATTCGTGATCTCTAAGGACTACATGAATAGGCTCTTCTTTGTAGAGTGGATCAAGAAATACGGCTAGATACAATCTGCAATAAGTCTTTACTTTTTGTTTCTGACTTGTACTAAACGAAGTATCAGTAGACCAGTACCAAGCGCATATTTTCATAGACCCTTTTAAGTTGCATGACCAGATACCAGATCAGATTTCTTGATTTCCAGATTGACATGAGATTTTTCAGAAATGTTACTATAAACGAACTTATCTACTACTAATTTGTATTAGTGAAGAAGTAGATATTGCTGCTTGTAATTACATCTACGACTGCTTGAACTTGAAAATGTTTTCATAAAAATAATTTTCATTCATTTTCATGCTCTCATCCATTCCATAATTTTGCAATGTCTCCTTGGGGCAAGGCAAGATGAATCACCCTTCGCAAATATGAACTTGTGTTTGTGTTGTGATTTGTGATCCTTTCAACCACGAGGAATTTCAGTTCGCATGAATTCTGATAACAATTGCTCATTAGATTTGTTTTTAGCACACACAGACCCGATACCCGATTGTTGTATCTAAGCTTGCTAACATGACCTCGACGTCCCCCACCCCCACTACCACGACTTCCAAGTCGAAGCCCAACTGTGACGTCCTGGACGACGATGACGATGACGTCCCTCAATTGTCGGCACACGCTCTGGCCGCTCTCCACGACTTCTACGACGATCAGCGTGAAATTGTGGAGGCGCTGGAGAAGGCTCGTCTTCTGGAGGAAGAGGAAAAGTCCTCCTCCATCCTCTTCAGAACCGACCTGGGGAAGTTCTTCCCCGAAGACTGGGTAAGTCTACCTCCTTCCCTTAATGTCATCACTTCTTCAGCCTTCGTTTTACTTATCTTTGCAGCAACTCAGCCAGTTTTGGTACGACGAGGAGACATCTCGTCGGTTGGCGGAGGAAGTCTTGGAACAAGCCGGTCCAGGAGGAAGGGTCGCCTGCGTCTCGTCTCCGTCCATCTTCAGGGCATGTCAGGTCGCAGACAACGGTAAGTTGACGCCAACCGAAGTATACTGCATCTCTAAGTTTGACATTTTTGATTAATTGTACCCCAAACACTGCGCTATATGTGATGTTTTTACTTATTACTGATCTCACACAGCACTGACTCGCGTAGACTTTGACATATGATTTAAGTTTAAGTTGCGTGGTGTCTACTTAACTTTGTATTTCTTCCTTTAGTTTCATAGATTAAGTTTTATTTAACGTATGATAAAATTGACTGACAACTTGAATGGATTAGCGTCTGCAGTGTGGAACCGTAGTTTTTGATAAATCGGTAATCGCCTTACAAAATCATTAATGTTCTATTTTTTGGGTCTGTAGCTTACTTATGTTCTTCGTTTATTCGCTTGTTTCTTTATTGTTACGCTTTGGGGATATGTATTTCGAATGTAAATACTATGTTCTTCTAGTGCCCTAGTCTTTCTATCCTGAAAAGCTTGGATCTGTATCTGTGCTATCTTTCATACAAACGAAACATCGACTGGAACATGAACTGAAGGACTTGCAAATATCAGGACATCGTTGCATTGATATTTAATAAGATACCAAGATATTTGCAAAGAATAAGTTCCATGTTCGAGTTGATATATGATGAGTTTACTAACATGTTTAGTTGTTGGGCGCACAGTGGACCTTTTCGAATTCGACAAGCGCTTTGACGCTTTCGGAAAGTATTTCTTCTACTACGACTATAAGGAACCGGAAGCAGTCCCTGCCGAATGCGTAGGAGCGTACCAAGTTGTGATGGTAGATCCTCCTTTCCTATCGGAAGAATGTTTGGAAAAAGTCGCCATCACCGTTAAGAAACTCATCGCTCCTAATGGAAAAATAATCCTATGCACAGGTACTATACGATTCATGATGCTTTAAATTAAGTTTCAGAGGTATAACATGTTAATATATGAATGGCTATTTTATAGGAGATGTAATGGAGAAAAAAGCTCAAGAAACAATGGGACTTCATAGAACAGCGTTTGTTCCAGACCACAATAAGAAATGCCTCAAGAACCCCTTCGCATGTTTTGCTAACTACGACTGTAAACTGTCCAGTCAATCCAGTCATTAAGTCATGTACACTTACCGTATAGAAATAAACTTCCCTTAATTTTCACATATTAATTGATGTGTAGTAGTGCACATTTTTGTGGTTTTGCTCATCATGTATTGCACGTACCATTTCCACTTCTCATTGAAAAAGGAGTGCGCTAATTTCATCCATCATCTGCAATTCTTCAGACAGACCTCGGATCTCATGTCTTGGTGGTTCCAATTGCAATCGGCTGTCCTCGCAATTCTCGGGGTTGTTTGGGGGTTCCTCCGTTTCCGCAGGTCACAGGAAATGAAGCCTTTAGGTAAGTACTTAAATAGCGCACGTTAGAGAATTATATTTGACAACTCATGCTTCTGTTTGTGATACAGAAACGGTACGGGTGATCCCCACGGTAGGAATCCAAGTTGAACAAAGTAAAGGAGGAAGCTTCTGGTTCGGAAGAAAAAGAAAAAAGTGTTTCGTACCCCTCACAAACATTAAGAACGTCGTCATCAATGAGACCATTATCAGGGTAAATTTTAAATTTTATGACACCAATAATTGTTTAAAAAATTCTTATTTGTATTTTGTTTTTAGCATCGGGTCATAACATACCTGGCCATTCTCTTGAAAAAGCCAGACAGTTATGGTCGTCTAGTGGTTCCTCTGTTTGAGGTGAGCTACTTATTGATTTATTGGATTAGGGGTCAACAAAACTAATATTAGACATTTTACCTTTATAACTGCCCATGTTTGTTTCAGGAAACCTTGCCAAGACTGAATGAAGTGGTAGACATGTACAGACAGATTCATGCTCTGATCGAAAGTTGACACACTTATAAATAAGTTATAAAGTTAATTTTTTATTCATGAATGTTAGAAATTCTATATCAAGCCGCAACAAGCATCGCAGTAAGCATAACGATTTACGGCACAACCAACAGCGTACTCAGAATACAAAGCTGCAGCTTTTTAAACTGTTGTTTCTGACTTCCTGTTGAACTTTTGAAGAATCGCTGGTCAAGTCAAGGCATTTCGAAGAGCAGGTGTTTGCTAAAATACTTTAAAAGATTGAAACTAGAGATATGAGATTGCACGGTACTTGAATCCCAAAGCAGTATTTGTGTTTGATGGCTTTGTGTAAACAATATATGCGAAATTGTGGCATGAGTAAATACTGAAGAGATAGTGGAGCTTTGATATTCGATCGTTTTCATCATAGGATAATTACTTTTCTAGAAAAAAATAAATACATGCACCAACCGACTGTGTAATCGTTCATTTGCTTATATTCGTTGGTTTTTCTTCTAAAAATATTCCTCGTGACTACCCTAAACTTTGACTTTCAAGTAAAAAAAAATGTGGTTGCCCCCTTTTGAACTTTATATGAAACCGAAGTAAACACAGGAAACACGGAATTTGTATTTTTTGTAGTGTATAAATTGATTGTTGTCGACATAAGCTGGAATTTACATTATGTACAATTGCTTGGATGCATCAGTTTCAGATATATAACCCACTATGGGAGAACTTAGTGTACTCTTCTAATTCCTAATCCTGCTTACCTAGAATCCAATGTATTACTTTTGCTATGTAAAATGAAATAGGAATCAGCATTGACAATGCATATTTATTGTGTGCTCTCCACGAACACCAAAACGAGAGTCATCCAATTCCAAATGAATTGGCTGTGAATTTCATAATCATTTCCTCTTCCCTTTGGCCGTGAGAAAAAGTCTGTGCTTATTGTTAGCTTAATATGTGAGTTTTTTATCATTATAAGCTACTCGAAAAACACTCCCTGTCCTAACTCAAGTCCGTTGTCCAGTTTATCTGAGAATGTCAAGCATCGTTGAAGACCATTGTGCTTGAGCCTCTACACGAGACTTCTAAAAGACAATCGTCAAAAGAGATATACGAAGTGAAAGTTGGATTTGGAGTGTGTGGCTCTGTGGCTTTTCTTTGCTCGGTTGGTCGTATAAAATCGCTTCTTTTGGGCAACATGAGTCCAGTTCTGAGTCTCTCTTCCTTCCATCACCAACCTCTTGGCACTTTCATCATTCCTCCTACTATTCAACACTCCTCACTCTACTTTGACTTCATCATAGCAAATTCATACATTCTATCTTCAATTTATTGCAGTTATATTCATCCGTTCTTTGTTCAATATTCTTATTTGTGACTCAGTTTTAAGTTTACCTTCGACAAATCTCAAGTGAATAAAATATTTGTCTCACCTTACTTTCATTCTGTGAATCTTGAGTCACAACTTCCTGACTACAGAAGCAGAAGGTGAGGATATAAAATACATTAATTTTTGATGTTGCAGCAAACAAGGTTGAATTTATCTCCTGGGAATCTGGGATCAGTAGTATAGCTGCACTTATTTACGTTGACACATTCACAGTCGCTGTCACACTCCCAGTCTCATAATTTTACGACAAGAAAAGTTATAATAATATTATGAAATGAGGCAAAATGAGACGTGTATAGTCCATGAATAACTTCTGACAAGAGAATCAGGGTTGCTTGAGAATATTTACTTAAGATCTGAGATTTTATTGAACTCAATATCTGTCTGTAGGTAAGATTTCAGTGAATAAATAACTGTACAATTATGTGCTATAAATTAATGAAATGGTTAAAATTAAACTCAATGTTGCATTTGTCCTCTCTTACTGCATAACTACATTAGTTGTATTTTTTAACCGTTACAAGATCACCACCATATTTGCACAAGTACAAACCAAAGTTTAACTTCATGTTCGTCTTTGTTTCATCTTCATGTCTTGAGATAAGGGTTTTCGCACGAAATTAACCAGAATTAAATATCACACTTTCTATTTTGATTGTCTAGCAGCACTAGATTATAACAAGCAACTATTATGTCATAGTCCAAATCATGTCATAAAAAGTCATAATTATTTCAAGTGGCTACGCACTGTTCACATATTGTAATGAGGTCGGGGTGACACCTCCTGTTCCTTCACCTTCGTGTGAAGCTTTAATCGATGATACGCAACATTATTCTGTGTCAAACGCCAACAACAAGTTCAAACGACGCTATCATCCATTAACAGTCAAGTCAACCTTTGCAATTTGTAATTAACGAATTAAACAGTGTAAGCATAAAATGTGTCTTCATTCGTAGCTCCCTCATAAAAGTTAATTTTTCAACATTCTTTTTCAAGTAGATATGCAAAGAATCTACAAAACTTGCCAAAAAACAAGCATCTTGATTGATTATCATAATAATCACATCAACATTGGGACCAAGTGGCTATGAAAATAATTTTCAGTGTGAATGGAAGGAATGTAAATGACACAAGAAGAAGTTGAGTAGGTAGGTTAAGTTAATCTACCTTGAGCAAGGTAACTTGAGACACGAATGAAGGCGAGACAAAAGTAGTTTCAACTAGTACACTAATGATTCACGTCTGCTGTTAGTTAATTATTAACGTTAAGAACAAATACATACAATGTTCATAGACTCCAAGTAGCAAGAGAAACGATTCTTACACAAAAAGCTTCTTATCTGTTATTATCTTAACTTTATCGTATTCCTTGAACACAACTTTAATCAATTTTAAAATGTATTTTAATACAATTTCTGAAAATACTTGGGTAATATTTAAAATTCCAACTCTGTACTCAATCTGTTATCTCAAAAGAAAGCTGAGGCTAAATCTCCAATTCCTCATAAACGAAGCAACGAAAGGCCATGTATTAAAATGATCAATTAACTATGAAAAGTTATAATAAAGATACGGAAGCTCTGATATGATACTTCCTAGAAATTCAACTGGGTAGTTCCAAGAATAATTGCATTGCCCAAGGTAAGGTTCATACAATCCAGGCAAAAAGCAGGAAACAGAAACATTGCGAAGAAATGTGAGATTTGATACGAAGCTTGAAACACATTAAGCTGTGCATACACCCTTGACGAACAGACAAATCGGATTATATACCTTTGCAAATATTTTCTCTGGTGCAATGTTGATCTTCTTGTTTTGTGAATCAATCCAAACATAATCGCATGTATGCTCTAATAGCTAATACCTAATAGTAAGGTGACAGCTTACTTAACAAAACACATATGCAACCACCACACTCATTGACAGTAGCCCTACAGCTAAACTGTGCTAAATAACCCAGTGTGCAATTACATTAATGAATTCCATCAAATGAGATGAGGAAAAGTATATCTTGTGAGCCAGGAAAGCTTATGTTATGTACTTAAGTATTCAGTCAGACTCTCGAGCTAAAAATGTACTCTTCCAGGGCGTAGGAAGAAGACACGAAGAGTGTAAGTCCGATTTAAAAGTGTAATGAGCTTAAAATAATTATGCAAATTTTTTATGTAATTAGATGCGTGACTGAAAGAAATAATATCCATGCTCTGTACTCGCTCTCTTATTCTCTATTATTATCATACTCTCTTTTTTCTAATTTAACACACTCTCAGCCTAATCGTATATGACATCTTTAAATCCATCTCTGCCATGTATAAGCTATACACAAACTTCTAATATAATATTCCCTCAATGGAAATTGTTACACAATAAGTATCGGTGATGTGATCAGCCCGTACTAAAGGTAGACTTGCAGAGAAGCGTTTAAGCAAATAAGTAGCAAATATACGTGAAAATAGACCCATCAGCACTTCTCGGTCTAAGGTGAGGAGAAGAGGATGAGAGAATGTGCCTCGTAATTATTTGTTGTTCTTGAATCCTTAATGAGGCTTACCACAACCACTTCGACAACACTTTGTCTCACTTCCCTCATCTTTAGTGTTGATTCCACACAAATGAAGTACACAAGTCGTGGCTACGAATCTACAAATTCCTCGATTCACACGCGTCTCACACTTCCAGTAGAATTCCACGACTCATCTATCCATAATATTATTTTCATTGCCCTGCCTCCGTCATAAATTAGCTTCCTAACTCATCTTCTTCGCTCAAATTCATTTCGAATCTCTCTTTTGTCTGAATCCAGAACAAAGGTCGAGTCTTACGACGAAGGATTGTGAAAGTATATTGAAGAAAGCCTCTTTTGGATAGAAGATTACAGCCACAGTAGAAGCCTTCACGGAATTCATCATAGTAATCCTCACCATACAAACCTACAGTTCGTGGAAAGGGAGAAAGCGACGATATTGATCTGAAGCATTCAAAAGTCTCAGAGATAAGGCATTCCTCGTTCTGTTCTCTCTCCACAGAAAGAAGAGAAGACTAATTTTGTGAAAAAGTTTGAGTTCGGACAGTCATCATTATTCCCCGTAGTCACTCATAAACTACGACACTCCGAGTTGAATCAACTTGATTTAGCTTCTTTCAACCCGAATCTTCATTACGGAACTAATAGCATCAACGCCAGGATTGAATTACAAATTAGTTGTGCGAAGTATGTGTGCATTCCTATACTTAGTGTGTGATGAAGTGGTGATGATGCAAGTACTTGTATTTCAGAGTGAATAACTTACCACATCATCACTGGCTAGTGTTGCTTTACTCTCATTTACGTGACAGAAATATCAAAGTCTGTTGAAAGAAACTGTCCAAACACTTCCTGCTGTGCTTTCTCCACTCAATTCGTACTTACAAACAATGCAAAATTAGAGCAAGAGTCTTCTTCATTCCCTCAAACTTCACAGCCTGGTGGAATAGCCAGATAACCCTGGTGAATCGAACTACACGATGAAATGAAATGAAGGAAACGATAAAAAGACTTTCCCCAACTCAACACAACGAAATGGGGTTGTTTTCTCTCCAGGAAGTTGCTCTCTTGACGCCAATCTCAAGGTTAGTTGTGTAAAAATTCATTTTTAGCATTAAGAAAAATATCCTTATTCCTCCGTACGTGAGTTTCTTCATTAGAATGCATGGAATGTAGTTTATTTGTGTTACTAGACAGAAGCGGTAGAAAAAGGTTTGGTTCAGCATTGGCATGCACCTCGTGTAATCTTATTCAATTTCATGGAAAGAAAGACTATTGTTCATGCTTCATTTGGGATTGGGAAATGATAAAAAGCCCAAGAAACCTCCAATAGCAAAGAAAACACGGATCACAGGGATTTTTCATTTCTCCTCCGGGTGAATGTTATTTCCGTGTTGAGCTGTTAATTTCTACGATCCGACTTTTCAGCTCTGAACAGGAGTTGGGCCAAAACCCTCATTTTTTACTGAAACACCACTTAAATTTCCGATGATTTTGCATTTGTATATTTTTCTTTCCTGCATCAACATATCTTTCTGTCATACTCTGTAATACAAAAATCATAGAACTAAGGAGTTTTGCGGAGCTGCAAAAGCTCTAACAACCATCTGGTCTCTCGATGAACTAGACGACAAAACCGTAATTTGGTCGCTGTCAAAACACACTGCATCCCAGCTTCTTGCAACTTCGTATTAAACTCAGTTGGAGCTGACAATGAACAGGGCGAGAATAACTCTGTCAGTCAACAGTGGAACGGAGAAGGCTGACACGTGATGCGGCATTGATTAATTAGAAGTACCACCCAATCTCTAACTAATCCACGCATCAATTATATGGCTCTTTAGGGGTTCATTAGAACTACAGAAGGATTATTGAGCAATATAAAGGACGTTACTCCTGAGGATTTAAGTCTGAGCAGCGCAATTATTTGCGAACTATCCTGTACCATTGTTTACTGGAATACTTAATATCGTTATTATGCCGGAAGAATTTACGCTACTTAACAAAGCCTATGGAGTGTGGAGATGAGCTCCCATTTCCTTCTTCCTTCTTCCCCTCAATTCTAATATAGCTCTAATATTCTATTTAATATTGTAAGTTATTATATTTAGATCGTTTCAAAAACTGTCTTTTTGCATATTTTCCGTCGCCCACGGGTGAAAACGGCCTTGCTTTGGACTTATATTTATATACTTTATATTCATAGACAGCAGGAAATAGTCCGGTTCCCCTTCTTCGGATTTCAATCTGAAGATACTGAAAACCGAATCTTCTGGGTAATTCTGCCAGGGCTGCTTGTAGATGAACAGATTCAAGAGATACCTACCATGACGCGCAAACAATTTATGAAATTATTCCCTAAGTAATTGAAATCAAATTGAATTTCAACAGAAATGAGGTCATGAAGATGGTTAATTCACACTTCACACCTCATCCAACCCACCCAAGCAGAACTGCTTCATTTTCCTTTAATTAATTAACTTCTTGTGACTTTTAATCGATGAAATATTAGTTTAGTTCCTTTGAGCACCTCGAAAATACTCTTCTCTCTTCCCACACTCCCCAACCAAACTTTTCTCGAAGTTAAAATTTAATGCCTCACCTCACGTTGCCACCGAATGACGCTTATACTTTTTCAGGAGGCATAGACATGATTATGTAGCTTACCTGCTAGTCTTTTAGAAATAGAAATAGGTACCTACTAGCCTGACGCACATTTTAGATTGTTTTGAGTTTGGAAACTATTACTATTGATGTGACAGGAAATACAGAGAGAAACCATAAAACACGGCTTTTGTAGATAGTTACTGAAATCCACCATGAATTATGCTAATTAAGGTTTGATTTAAGTCTCAATATTGCGTCTAGTCGCGTAGGCAGTTCGCAATACAAACTGAAGAAGTCATCCATTATGCATATCCCTGAATTTCTAATGACAAATATTGAAGTAGGTCTTGCAGGTTTGAAGTCCTGTGGGTGTTTGAGAGCACTAAATCCTCATCTCTACTTTGTTATTCTTCTCTTTTGAGATTCAACATATTCCAGAGTCAAATGAGTTTCTGTCTTTATCCCAACAGGAAAACAATCTTTGACCGAAAGTGGGGCGTAAGTAATTCAATTTGGGCGTGGACTCTCATCCTCCCATTTGTCTTTATTGTCATCGTCGCAAATCTCCCTAAGACATGCGAATCCTTGAGTTTAGGGACTTCTCCGAAGGCCACTGCAAATGGCACCCAACTCTCTACAGCCACCAGCGATCATTCGATCGACATTCAAACAGGTAAGGAAATCAAATAGTGGTTAATAGCAAGTATTGACCAAGGATAAATGTAGTGGCATTATGAAAGACAATACAATTTTTAGTTTACTCTTAGCTTCATAATTTAGCAAAGAGTACAATCAATATAAAAGCAGTCAAGCAGTTGATTGATGAATGATATGTGATCGATCCCTGAGAGATCAAACTTGCACTGGTCTATCGCATTTCACTGCAAAGAAAATAAATAAAACAACTAGCTTCGTGTGCATTCATTTGTTATTCCATACCATCAAACAATCTTTCAGGTTTAATTAGGTTTGTAAGTAATATTGAGAGTACTCGGCTGCATTTTACAAATCGAATCAATGAGATATTTTCCATCCTTTTAGAGAAACCAAGTGCTTCGATGCACTTGCAGTCAGGCAGACTAACTCGTTTCGGAATGCCTAAAAGATCATCGAGGGACAGCAGTGACTCGCCCATCTTTTACGGAGAAAGCTACTCTGTCGGTGGAAACACTGGGGAAGATGTGTCGAGGTACTGGAGCAATGGCCCATGTCTCTGTTGGAACACAACTGACGGAAGTGCTACCCGAGAAGTTGAATGCAAATGCTCTGGCCAGGATATGAATAGATTAACAACAACCCTTCTGCCCGATGTTCACAGACTGTGAGTGCTTACCACTTTTACTCCACTTTTCTGCTGAATCATTAAAACTCTTAAAGTGTAGACTCTCATTATCTCATCTTGCAACCATCAGACAAAAATCACACTTTCCTGCAGTTTCTCTGTGGGTTGTATTCAAACACGTGTAAAATGTATTTTTGTTACCTATTTGCTCACAACAGCAATGAGAACCGAGTAAAGAGATACGGTTGGTGCATGTGGTTGAATACTATAATTCGTTTGTAATTAAATTGTGCAGTCGGTCTTTGATTTACAAGCTTTTCAAAGAGCCTTTTGAGATTATATTACGCACCTCAATAGGTTTGACTTACATGATAACAATAGAGACTTCGGGAATAGATTTCTCCATTATGCAATGATGAATGTCTCATGTCTCCCTACAGCCTCCTACTGACTGATTCTGTGAGTCTGACGAACCGATTATTAATTAAAATTGCCCGTAAAGCTTTGATCTCCTGAACAAGAAGTTCTGTGTGAGTAGAAGTCGCTTTGAGTAAATCAGGGGAAAGCTTTACTTCGTTTCAAATCCTGAGTTTACCTGATATCGTGCAAACGATACAAGTGTGTTGCTTTGTAAGCTAAAATTTGAAAAACCATGAATAAACCGTTCACACTGTTGGAGTGCTTGGGCACGCTTAAGATGTGAAATTTGGTAAGTGCACTACTGATCTAGATGATAAATGGGATGACAGAACATGCTTAACAGCATCGTCATAGGTGTTTCGAATCTATTACTTTTAGAAATTAAGCTGGTTGATCCAAATGATCTGTAGTGTAATTAATTAATTCCTTGCTTACTTCAGTATCTAAATGGTGTTTTGATATTTCAAAATTTTGTATAAAACCAAGAATAACTAAACTTTAGGAATTGCAGGATAGTCTCAAAAATACTATCACCAAAACCATACTGTACAATTCATTTAAGCAATCTAAATATGCCAGCGAGATAAAAGTGAAAGCAAAAGAAAGTAAATGCCTGAAACACCATTGAAGCATTATGATTCCTTCTGTTTTCCTGACTTCTTTTTACACAGAAAGTTCTGGTCAGCATAGAATACGCATTACAAAGCCGCACGTATCAGTCACAGCCTTACAGCAGTGTTCTATCCTATTTTCCACTCCACTGTATCGAGACGAAGCAGCAGGATATAAATTTTTTTATGGAACGACAAAAATTTACTGTCTAATCAGATCTGCCCTACATTTTGGTCTCCTGTAATGGTGCACGTCTTTACTACGAGCTTCTGGCCACAGGCGTACAAAAACCTTCTCCAGATTTATAACCTTTCGCTCCACAGTCTCATAAGTAGTGGGAAATGGAATTGTCATACTGCTTAAGGTCATCAATAAATCTCAGGATAACTATAGCATAAGATAATAAAATGACCCATGTCGTGAAAGAATGAAGGTACGTTGAATGTTCCACAATGCACAACGGTACTTCTATATTTGCTAATAGCTGAAGGGAAAATGAGGGCCTACTTCCTTCCTTCCTCACAAGCTTCAAAGTGCTGGTTGGGAAATGAAGAGTAGGAGTGTAATAACAGTGCTTTCACTTTTTCTACGTGACACACAGCTACACAGTGATTAAGTCTGCAGCTCAGACAATACCTACTAGAAAGAGAGAGCAACAACTATTTCACAACATCACATTATATGCTAAGCACAACTCAAGTGCGTACTTTCGGTGTCTTCACTTCACATGCCTCCATTTCTTTCCATGCTGAAGAGACATTTGCCTCTCCCCTGGACTTTTTCCGTGAAAGATATTCTAATTATCTTTTTCGTCCCGTATATCTCCGGTTCTTGTTAACTTAAGTGGAGTATTGCCTATGAATTTATGTCCCTAAGAGCGTCGCTTTTCTGCGAATCTCATTTAATAGCTTAGGCAGTTTCAGTACGGAGAAGCTATGGATAATGGTTGAGTGTGAGTGAGTGTGATTAATAGTAAACATACGCAATGTATCTATTTTTGTACGGAGGAGTCTTGAGTCTTAGAATCTAAATACCAGCATTGCTCCAGAATGAAGTGAATCCACGTGATAAAACCGAAACGTGGTTTACTAAAATTATTTCTAGTCATAATGAAACCACAGCACTCTTTACTTTCTACAAATGATTTAGGAATAGCTTCTTAAGGTTAACGAAAGTATCATGGAATTAATTAACCACCACCACACACAAGATTCTTAGAAAAATCTTGATGGGAAATTAAACCTCAAAGGTGAAAGGGGTCTGTATAATAATTACTTTCTTCAAGGAAAATTAAGGGAAAGACAGAGTTGTGAAGGACCTCTTCAACCACAAAGACTTGGTAACATGGTCCAATTTATTAGCAAGTTTGCTTCAACATCGTATCTTTAGGTGACTGCACAGCTATTTAATTGCAGAACCCTGTCCCAATTTAGAAAATAACACTATAAAAGATCGCACATTACAAGTTGAGCATGGCACATGGTGAGTGTGTGCAGTTCTAGTATGTGCTAGAAAGGAGTGAAGATGAGTCTTTCTCTACTCAAAAGTAGGATTCTTCTAGTCCGTTGAATCCAACTGGATGATCTCCCATTCCCTTGAGGAGATCTGTTGTATGTCAGTCTCTTCTCTGCTATAAATTGAAATGGATTCTCACATAAAACTAAAACACAAAACTGTGTCGAGGGTAGCTTCGCAGAAAGCTTATATGAGGCACATTACACGCTACGGTATAGTTTTAGGTTATTTGCATCACATCTAGGAATAATATCCTATGTGGCTTTTCAATTGCTATTTATTTCGCCAACATTTCTTACAAACTTGTTTTTGGTACAGGAGACAACAGAACTATATGCAAAGACAGAAGTCTTGAAGCTAACTGTATGAAAAACATATTAATTTTCTATTTTTTAAGTATTGGCACCATATTATTCACTAAACTAAACCTGTGGACTTCACGCCGAGTCGTTAAAACTAGAAAAACACAAAAATCTTGCAGTTATAACTTGAAGAGAAAGTTAAACAAGGAAGTAACATATTTCATGTTAAGTAATATAAAACCAGTTCTTACTCATTTCAAGTTGTGATGCCCAAAGCAAAATGATAAAGTGCAAAATTAAACTTTGAAATGCAATACAGACTTAATTGTTTCTTCATTTTTGGCTTGTCCTTGCTTTCAGTCATTTCACAATTCAGTGAGAATTCTCTTATGATTAGTTCTTGCCTGCTGTGCTCACTACCTTTCACTTTGTTCCGTATTCTTTTTCAGAATACCTTGTTTTTCAAGTGTTTGTTACTGCATACTTTTCAAGTATTTTCAAACGCTTTTTGTACAAATAGTACTGTTCTGTATTTAGTGACTGCACAACAGGAAAGTATTTGTTGTTTGTTTACTACTCAACTCGTAGTGTATTATCAACTGAAAGTTTTAAAGAACTAGACTCTTACATTCTTCTAACAAATATTTAACGCACGCACGCGAGCAAACACACCAACACCTAATTTTATAAAGATATCCACACTTCTTTACTGGATGACAAAATAATTATGCGACCTGGAAAGAAAGAAAGGAGAATAGAAATATTCTAAATTAAATCCCTGCGTTGCACAGCTGGCATATGCATATATGTCTCTTTGATAGAATATTAAAAATTCCTGAAACCATGAAGCGTAATTAATCCTACCTGTATTGCACAAGACATAAGAGCTAATGTATTTTTCCATTTTGTCACAGGACCATCGAGCACGCCAGAAACTTTACAACATTGAGCAATGAAGATTTGTTGGCGTATGCGAACTCCCTGGTTGAATTGTAAGTCATTTGTGTGGCAGTTATTCATAACTTTATTGCGTTGCGTCACGGCATCTATTCAATTCTAACTTTCAATCGACGTGAAAAGTCCTTCAAAGTATGACGCAGGGTTTGTGCAACAACTTTCACTTTCATGCGAACCCGAAGTCCTCTCGTCGTTTTGTGCTTAATAGAAGCTTGCAATTTAGTCTAGTCTGAACTCAAATTGGCTACTTCATGTATTCAGAATCAAATTACCGAACTAAACTTCATCTCTCTTTGAATCCCTTTGCTTTGCAGCTGAAAATTATGTGTGTAAAACACACAAACCAAATACCAACCAAATGCAACCATGTGTAAATTCGAAACTCACGGCTTTGGTAGTTATTGTAAACGTTAAATAGGCTAAAACCTGGAGATTTATGTCTTTGTTGATTGGCTTATTTATTTATACATTGTGATTTTCAGGACTCTTAATGAACTACCGCAATTTAACGAAATCAAAAATCGAACATTTTATGGAATGGTGAAGCTGAATGCAATGTAAGTGAAATTATGAATTTCAGTTAAACTAAGGCACTTTCGTAAATACCGAACATCAAACACAGTTCTACAGTTCAGTACATAATCATAAGCAATATTACATGTAGAAATCATAACTCCCGATACGCAGAGTTGCCAATTCATCTAACGAATTTTAACCTTGGGATGAACGTAACACAATTTTCCCATCAAACAGTAAATCATATTTGAACGCAAGTGACAACTTGGTAGCCTTGTCCATCAGTTAAGCCCTTTACTTGTCAGATTCACTATTTCTCCACCAGGAACACTTAGCAAACAAGTCCTGCCAACTGTTCCCAAGTGTCCAGCCCTGCCCACACTTTTGACATTGCCCTTTCCTCCATTTAAATCAACAAGCACTTATCAAAACACTCCAATTGACTCCATTGGGAAATTCTCCAATCCTAAAATGCTTTCATCCTTCTATTTCAGAGCGATTCACGGAGCCCACTCTCTCACCGAAATTCCGGACCAAGTCTTCAAAGTATTTCTTCCCAAGTTGAATATCATGTAAGTTCTAACCGTAAAAACAACCTTCATTCCTCCTTCATTAATTGTGATTCTTCGCAGTATTTCAACAAAAAACGATATGTATTTCCGTCAGTGACAGGGAAAATATTTTTCATGATGGGATTTCACATCTGCGAATTCATTCAATTCCAGTTCACTCCGGTTTTTATTATATGCACAGTGTACACAAAGACACGACTCATTCTGATGGGAGTTCATTTATTTTATTACTTTCAAACCCGACAATCGTATATGATAAGATTTTCAGGAATCTTCCGAGAGGCAGATAATACCGGACTCACTTTTATGATTCCCCAGACTCGCACTTGCCAACTTTCACTTCTATACTCACCTTTCTTCAGCGGCGACAAAACGACAGTAAAGAATTGGGAAAAATCATATAGCCTTGCAGAGCATCATGAAAACTGGCTAATGCTGGATTTTATAACGAACACGTCTCTCACCTTCGTTTTCTCTTCTATTTGTCACTTTCACTTTTTGACTTTTGTCTGCACTTTTGTCTACGTGTGAAATTCGAAAAGAAAATTGGTTCAAGTTTTTTTTTGCACCATCAGTTTAGCCTTCTCAACTATTTTTGAGGGCCTTGACTAAAATAAAAGATGTTCTGCGATCTTTTCTTTCCTCTAACACGACACATATAACTACATTTTTAATGCCACTAAACGATCCCTCAACTTTCAACTTGTTTCATTTTCCAAGTTTCAAGAAGGTAACGCGTTGACATTTCTTATGAAATGTTACGGTTTCGATGTCGATTGTATGTCCAACTATGATAGCTCTACAGTATGCTTTCTTTCTCTATATTTTAAAATATTAGTTTATTTTTAGACTTATCATACTGATGGTATACCAAATTCTCGTTTATTCAAAAGTCATCTGTCAATTGATACAATGACTGTTATCACCAATAATTAGACAGGATTACATACTTTGCAGTACGGGTTTATCACAAAGTGAACGAGACAAGAAGATTACCATAAAGCCATACACACCTATGAAGAAAATAGCAGAGTACATCGCTAAGTTTGTCTCCGTGTATTGTTCAGGCCATTGGTCTACTCCTGGAACTATGATAGACGTCAACACAAGGGCTATCAGGATAGTTTCAGTTGCACAATATGCTAGATTCAACTTTTTCAGCTTGGGACTCTATAAGTGATGTTTCAATTTTAGTGTAAAACTCCCAAAATGAAACATTTTAATTACAATGTATAGTTTTGGTCATTACCCCTTCAGGAACCTTGCTTAAAATCCAGAACCACGCTGTGATAAGAAACGTTTGAATCGCACCAATCACAATGCCTACGATGCTCCATGCAACTAGTTTGTCTGCCCATCCATCTCCGTGAATTGTAGAAAGACCTTGCAGTTCACGCGCAGCATTAAGTAAATTACTGCATGCACCAATCAAGAAAAGATTGGCTACCTGAATAAAAGAAATAAATTAAGTTTAATTGTGTGCCTTGAACTGACTGACACTTTTTACGGGTAAACTTACGTAGAAAAGAATGATGAAGTACAAAGATTTCATATTTTCCCGTTGCTTGAAAACTTTAACCTCTGATAAATACTGCGTAGCCTTGATAAACGCTAATCCAGCTTTTTGAACCGAAAAACAGTGTGCTTGACTTCAGTTAATTGTGCGTGCTGGCAGAATTAGAGCCTTATGAATGAAAGTATGAGTTTAGCAAACGCTGCTTTATTAACGAAGTTAGGCTCTCATGATACTCCCTGATCATTCTTATCTTTGATCTTTGCATTATCAAACTAGTGAAACATTATTTACTTAAACCACCAAAACATTTGTTTGTCAAACACTTTATAATACCTTTGTCCTTCCTCCTGTTCGACTAAAAAATCATCGAATGATACATTTTTAATTGTTTGCAGACGGATTACCCATTCGTCACTGGAAGTGGCACCAAACCTATCTGAGTTGTATTCAAGTCACGCCTTCAACATGATGTAAGTCAATTTATTTCCCATACTCCTCCGTCACAAGTATTTCGATGCCCATGAAAATATTTCGCTTACTTGTTTACCGTCGATAACCTTGCATAAATCATTCCTAGCAATTGTAGTACTGTGCAAAATGAAATCATTCTATCTTTCCTCTCTGTAAAATTCCACGTGTAAACTGAAACTTGATTGCAACAATCAAACTATAGAAGGATCCTTCAGAAAGTTCCTTTTAGAAAATCTCATCATCATCTCACTTATGCCACTGCCACTATGTGTGCAAGCAAAGCCTTTTAGGTCTTGGCAAGCTTCGTATGAGAGAAATCACAGTTCACAACTTGTGAGTGGAGGATAACACATGATTGCATTCAATAGAAGAATATTTATGGATTTAAGACTTCCATGACCTTCTGCTTTCACTTTCCTCTCAAACTCCAGTTAAGTTACTTGCTTGTCACTTGTTCTGAATAGAAAGCGTACTCGAGCTTTCTTCTTTACTCGTAGGGGAATGTATGAAGGCCGGTTACTATTGAGGCTTTGTAAACCATCCCTTTGACTAGAATTCGACATACTTTCCATTATGACGCAAGAGTACCTCTTTTTACTTCAACTGAACCGATAGATTCCTCGTACTATTACTACTTTTTGAAAATTACAAAGTGAAGGCCTCACAAAATGTAATTCCTTGCTCATATCATATTTTATTATAAAGTATGATCTTTGCTGGGAACACTGGGCCACGACGTGAAATAATTTTTCGAAAATATAAGTTTCCGAGTTCGCATGGTTTCATAAACA
>JAQGAC010000547.1:0-22938 GCA_034696585.1 Isotomurus maculatus
CCTGTAACCTGTCAGCATCACACAATATATTAATAACACAAAAGAAATGCATTTGCCTCTTAACAATAGATATAAAGGCAATAACACATATTTCAGCGTTCACAGGAAACGAATTCCCCGAATCATAGACATTCAGCTGCGAAGATAAAAGTAAAACATGTTATTGATCGATTGCAAAAGAAAACCCCTGTTAATTCTTATGATACTTGTTCATAACCTAAAAGTAGAATGTCATCACCCCCATTCCTACTTAATACCTGTAATTACCCGAAGGACTTGATTAAAGGTAAACAGTATTTACAGTATGATGGGAGTTTGGGCTTCGGTAGAATGGCATTATATGCGAAATGTTGAAAAATAGTCAAAATCAACCAGACATGTTTATTACAGTTGAAGGAGCAGCTTGTTATGTTGTGACTACTTCACTATACACTAGATTATAACTTTATTGACGAAGCAATAAGGTAAATAAATAGGACGTCATGGTAGTCTCAGCCGTAAAGCTTTTGCTAGTAAAAATTGATTATTCTCCTTTCCTTAGTACTTGAGCCAAGAGAACTGGACTGATCTCACTGTCAGTTTGATATCTCAGCTCCGCACACACACACACACACAAACACGTAGTGTAGATAGGTATATTTATACCACCACTATGATTACCGTAAAATAGAATTGTATAAAAGGGTCAAGAAGATGTAATAGGGTCTAAATTTTTGTGCCGACGCCAGCTTAAGTTATCCGTAAGTAGTTGGAAATCCAGAACATAATAAGAAGAAAAGTGAGAAAGACAGCAACGCAGATTTCCTCGATTGCTCCCGGCCTAAAAGCTACGTGAAAGAAAACTATTAGTCACAAATTGTACTCTCTTCACTCGCCTTACTTTCTAATACTTTCTACCACATTCGATCCTACCCTTGTGACAGATTGTGAGTGTTCTCATAACGTCCAACTTACATTTTGAGGTCAGGGGATTTGTACATATATTGCTACTACGGGGTCTATCTCCCAAATTAAAATATTTCACGGCATCACGAAGATAAATGAATTTACGTCTCACACCGAAAACGCATTTATCTGTCATGCTAATAGACGTAATGGGTATAAATTGCTGACATTCGGGTCTCAAGAAATCGGATTCCTTTCTCACGGAAATTGGGGTCATTTAAATCAGCAATAAGTAATAGTTAATGCTCCGATGGTGTCTTGTAAGGAATTACGAAACTGTCTTATGAAGGTGCAATATCGTTCTCAAACGGTTCAGCTGTTATTGTCTTCCCAAGAGTTACTTCCTTACACAAAACACCCAACGACTGTTGGGATTCATTTTACAAAGCCACAATAATATTCCTAGGTGGAAATAATGTTCAATAAACATCTGCTCAGGATTTACTACCAGTTACTCTGCTTAATAATTCACCTAGAGAAGCTATGCTACAAGTGTGAATATTTTAGTACCTTATTTTTAAACTTGCTTTTAATTTTAATTGCATTGAGTTGGATATTTTGAAGTAGTAAATATTTATCTGGTCCATAAATACGCTTCAACAAACCAATAATTTCAATCACTAAAAATTAGTTGTTATAATGATTACGGGAAATGAAGAAGTTCTTTTTAATAATTTAGTATTCATCGAAGAGAATCGTGTATTGCGAAAATACACAGCAATAAAATATTCTGCGCGAGTCCAGGAGCAAATTGCAGAGTAATATTTTGTTTTCTTTGCAGAATCTCGCAACGCAAGGATCTAGAAATTTCTAAGAATCGGGTGAAGGACTTAGAGGTGAACGATGGGGGTGAACCAATCCGCCCGAAAGAAGCACCACATAAAAGACGACGAAGAAGGTACTTTAATGCTTTAATGGCTGCTGCTTCCTTTTCACTCCAATAAACTAATCTATCTGACGAATATTCCAGATGACACGTTTTACCTCTAATCTTTCATAGCAGATTACGGCAAACAGATTTATCCGTATATCTTGAAAGTCTCTAAATAATTCACAATTCTGTGGTCAGAAAGACATATTCGTGCATGATTTACGAAGCCTACCAAGTTGAATTACTTCGGTTGTCACTGTCGTAAAACTATGTACGCTCCTTCAGTTCCACTTACATCCCTAGTACGTATATGTGTGTATGTGTATATTGCGCAATATACTTTATAGCTTTCTTTTCGTTGTCTGAAGTCGTAAGGACAAAAAGTCAATCTAAAAGCATAGGCAAATAAATCTCTCAGAATTGTAGCTCGACATTAAGTTCGAGTGCAGAAGCAGGACTTTCTTTTTCAATTCTAATATCGCTTTTATGCTTATGTATTGAACACTAAATTAGTTCTGTCATTTCCCCATTTCTTTGTCACTAACTCCCTTCCTCTAGTTCTTTTGGTGAATTCACGATTTTCGTGACTTTCGCCATTGTGTGACTCAAGCAAGTCTATTATTGTTAGCGACGTCCTTCGGAACTTTATTCAATAATATAAACTTTCACGGTGTACTAGAACATAAAATCCTGCACAACCCAACCACCCCCTCGTTGTATCAGTAAGGCTAACTCTCTAGTTGATATCATCCTTGGGGAAAGCATCCTAATAATGAGAAATTTATATAGTCTTAGGCAGCTTACACCCGATACTCAAGGTTTAGTGTCCTTGCAGTTTTAATCATACAGCCCAAGCAGCCCATCAGCGAATTTTTATTCTTAACAATGTGTAATTGTCATCCAAAGTTTTGGAGATAAGGTGCTATCGTTAAATTTGAAGTACTGCTGCAAAGGAACCATAAAAGCCTGGGATCCTAAAACTGCGATAAAGCATATTTATTTCATTTTGTTTTTGGTATCAAAAATACCCAAATATTGTTTACTTTGAGTCTGGAGTTGCGACACAAGAATTCTTTATCTCTAAAATTGTGTTACTTTTATTTTTTCGAGATAATAGTATTGTTGCTCGATTGACAAGATGATAGGCAATTTAGATTTACTATCTCCTTTTAGAATTTGATAGAATTCCCTGTGGACTAAGCAATCATGTCTCTACCGTTTATTTCAGCACAGAACTCTTTCACAATATTCAGATGACATATTAATAGCAAACTGTCACAGTGAATTCTCCAACGCCTTTTTGTGATAATGGGAGTCATTTTAATTCAAAGTGGTTCAGATTTATTGTGAGAAATGGAGTAAAATAAAAAGTAATGAAAGAATGAAACTGAGAGTTTTCCTTTTGCCCCACAGCAACGAGATAAGTTTCACACAAATGGGTTTGGGGAAACCACAGAACTACGTAACTATAATATTTCTATAACTCTCTCCGTCTTGGTTTCAATATGGATGCTTTGTATGTGTGTGGGTAGAAGATGAAACGGTTATCTCATTGAGGCGTCTGAAACAAGCCTTGGTATAATAGGATTTATGAAACTGATAACCAAGTCAGCTAGAACACAGTGTCACGAGATTTAGTCAATTACGTGAGAGGAATAGATTTCAGGAGAAATGTGAGATCAATTTTCAAAGAGAAGAAGAAAAAGAGGATGACAAGAAGCCAGTGTGTTTCCTTCCTGAGTATTCTGAGGATCTCCTTTAGCTTCTTTGAAAGAACAATACGAGGGAAAAGTTCATTTTGTTTATTATTATGAATCCGTTGTTACTACTTCCTCTTGTGCTCAAGGGATGCGGCTGATGAGTAAGCTTACCTGTTGAGCTACACTCGACCTAAATCTTATTACTTTCCCTTAACCAGCACCCGCACCATCATATAAAGATGGGCCAAATCCTGCGGAGATAAAAGTCCGAATCATAATAAAACTGTGACCTACTTCCTTTCATATTCAGCCACCTCTGCTGCTGTGCACAGCTATCATTATTGCCTGACCTTCACGCTGCTGCACATGAGATGAACCGTCTTCCAAGATTCCCATTTATTACTCTGTCTCTCTTTTTGTGATCCACTCTTTCACACCTTTCTGAATTGTCACCTTAAATAACAATGGGTGAAACATGAGCATTGCGTGACGACAACATCATCCGACAATGAGTTTGTGTTGAGAAAGAAAGGCAGCCTTATTGAGGCAAGGTGGACTCTAAACACACATATACGGAGTGAGTGAGTGTCACACAACTCATAAATGTTTCATGGGCGTTATCAAATCAAGTCATTCAGGTTTGAGATGGTTCCATTGGAAAATCTTTAGAGAGTGATGTTGCGGGGAACATAGAAAGTAGTTTGTATTTGCATAGCTCCTAGAAGTAAGCCGAGTGAAAATGAATCTAGGAGTCAAGATAAATTAGATTGAAGCGATGTTAGTGCTCCGGACTGACGTTGGAAGAAACATGGAAAGAACTGCCTTTTCAGGTGAAGCAAGCCAACCGCAAGCGTATCTCTCCAGCACTTCGTTTCTATTCTCTCGTCGACAGCAGTTCACCTTGAGCACTAACGCTTGACGTGCATGAGAGTTCGACATGGTTTGGATCCTTTGAAGGTGTTCTCTTAAAATCGATCAATTGTGTACATCAATTTATCCCTCTCAACAAAGGATGCATTAAATTTGCATTGACTTCCTTTACAATTCAACTTAGAAAATTGGTGGATCGAAATGGTATTATGCTTTTACCTATAATAATGGGGAAAATGAGTCCGGAATACATGCGATAGCATCTTTGTGAAGTCATGAAAGAACTGCGACTCTACACAAAATGTTAAGATGCATGTTTCGGGCTTAGTGTAAAGGCGGCTTATGTAAAAATTAATTGATTGAGCTTTGCGTTTAGAATGGATAAACTGACACGAGCAGAAACTCCACAACCAATGAACCAATATCGTCTTCTTTCTCTATTTTAGTAGTCCATCACTCTCTCCACTCAATTAATACCAGAACAACGATCAATAAACTACAGAGAAGCAACCGTCTCTCTAAAACTGTACTCTCTGAATAGTTCCGATGACACGCATTCAGGCAGAACTGTCTACTGTGTGTCGCACACTATTGCTCCTCTATTCTGCATGGTGTGAGTTTTCATCATATATTTGAAGTGCATAATTGCCTTCTTGTTTCATACCTTCCTGTACGCCTTCCCTCAGACAGTCTAATGTTTATCCAATTTTGATTAAAACATTCTCCATTCATTATGAATTGCACTAATGTACTTGGAACCTACATTTACCGTCCACTTCCAGACGAGAACTTACATACCCAAATGGAATTAAAAGCTTTAGCTCCAGGGATTTAAATCATCTCATTTTCCCAACCATAAATACACACTCAGCAGCATCTTCGTCCAGTGTAAGCCCAGCATGCATCCTCAGCAGTCTCCTCGTGTTCACTTAACGTGAGGATTGGAAACTAACACCAAAACGAGCACGTTGAAAACTCCCTGATATTCTATTGAACTTCGAAATTAAATTCTATTGAGGAAAGCAGCTATTGAAAAACGTGGCTAGTTGACAAAAGACTAGTGACGGGGAAACTGTTGGTTAACAATGAAAAGTTCAGTCACAACAGAATTAAAGAATTCAAAGAAAATTCAATGGACGTCAGTGGTAGATGTAAGACACTCATAATAAAATCCTCAGAGTATTCGCGAGCAACTTTCTCTTCCACTCAGAGGTAACCAAGAAATGTACAACAGAAATCTTTCACTATTTACATCTCCACGGATTCACCAAGAAAAATTACACGTTCTCCACAAGATTCCTCGAAGAAAGTGAATCTCTGGATCGAATTTCTTCCTCAGCGCAAACGTAACTTTATGAGACAGTTAGATCCTTCAATTTTCTTTAGTTATATCGTCTTAAATGCATTCAATGTAATAAAATGCGGCCAGCTTTACTTATTGTAACTGGGGATTTCGTGTTAACACTTTTAATTCCTTTTATTGGGTCCCCAGAGACGCAGGATAATTAAATGGATATCCTCACATCCCTGAAATTATATGAGGAATAACGCAAACATTAATCCCGCAAATTGAATCGAATTATGTTGTTGCTGTGAGTGAAATTCGGAAAATCATTAGGCACTTACAAGTAATTATTCACAATCAAGTAAATCCCAGTTTTATTCACTCAACAAAAGGCCTTCATTAAAAGAAGGAAGTACAATGGATGAACGACGGATTAACCTTTTCACAAAGAACTCTCGAAACTAAAGTTTTGACACTCCACATTCCTTTTGTCACACAATAAACAGATGAGAATTGTTGTTATTTGAACCTCCACACGAGACTACTTCATTGTGTAGTCTGACATAAAAGGAGATATATGTTTTGAATTTTGAAGCACGCACGTGAAACATATCAAAAGTAGGGGATATAGAATATTATAGAATATGGTTATGTGTCTGTAGTAGTTCCTTGTTGATTTTACTCTTACTTTCACCAGGGAACTTCGCAAAGTATGGGAAAACGCGATAAGTTTTGATCTCGTTGAGCTCCTCGCACACAATGGCCACCTCTGATAAGAATTAGGGATAAAGCGAAAATCTTTAAAAACAAAAGATAGTTCCGTACAACAGACTTATTATTTCAAATTTGGAAGCGACAAATATGACTCTCTCCTTTTCCTCTTGACTTTTGCTTGCTCATGCCTTTCATACTTTCATCGAACCTTGAAAGTACAGCAGGATTTGCAGGATGCTCAGTATTGCTCAGCTTGTGTTGGCA
Organism: Isotomurus maculatus; assembly: GCA_034696585.1. Classification (NCBI taxonomy): domain Eukaryota; kingdom Metazoa; phylum Arthropoda; class Collembola; order Entomobryomorpha; family Isotomidae; genus Isotomurus; species Isotomurus maculatus. The sequence continues at coordinate 6,650 of JAQGAC010000547.1, forward strand.
CTTGACGAGGTGTATCATAAGCTTACGTGTTTTGTGAAATAAGAGAGGCGGAGAGCCAAAACAAAAGGGCAAAATTCTATTCATGGCGATTAACTTTTAGATGAGGAGGCTTTTCATACTCGCAATCTCAGATTCTGGGAAAGACTTTGAGAAATAAACACACACACAGTGCAAAGGGATTCCTCGCTCCTTTAGTTCTGTTTGTAATCAATAAACAGCCTGAAAATGTTCACGGGTAAATGATCACATATGCTTTGCAGCAATGACTGCAATAAATTTGGGAGTTACTCAGATTTTAATCTGTGCAGTTCGTTCTTTAGTACAGACTTGCAGAGACTCAGCAAGGAAGTGTACGATTGTTCCATGAAACATTAACTAAAAGGAAGGTCGATCCATTCAAGAAAGCTAATTTCTGGGTTGGTTCTTAATGCTCTCGTATCGTAATCCGAGCTTCCCTAAGGAATTGCATGTCCTGTGTGAGATACACTTTGCGAAACTCCGTTTTTTCTCCGATTCTGGTGTTATTTTGAAATTGGGTTGATCAACTTTGTCATACAAACACACACTCAGCTCTCACTGTGTACTAAGTGCATGATCGGGTTTCTCTTCATAATGTAATTTAATCCTCATGTCTTACAAACAACAAAAATGGTGTTTTATTTCTTGTTTTGCAGTCAACTTTGACCACTTCCAAATTCTACGAGCGATTGGAAAAGGGAGTTTTGGAAAGGTAAGTCCGAGTTCACTCCACGGAATTCACATTTAAGAAACAACTGTTTAGGAACGTGACTCGTTTTCTTCCCCGCACAATTTTGGGAAGTATCAGTTCCAAACTTTATGTGTCTTGTAGCGTTAGAGAACGTAGGAAGAAAGTATTGAGGAGACACCTGAGCGCATCTGTATGACATGCACAGCTTCCTTTAGACACCAAATTGAAACAAACTAAAGGAGAAAGAACCTTAATTTAGAATTCCCGAATATAATAGCGCGTTCTATTGAGGAACTCTTCGTAGGACTCTTCTTAGGATTAAACCTACACTTCACCTCACCTGACAACCCAATTTACTACCCAATCAAAGCCAAACTAATGACGTCGATTAGTGACTAAATATATAAATCCTGTATAATTTACTAGGTATGCATCGTCCAGAAGAAAGATACTGGACAAATGTACGCGATGAAGTACATGAGCAAAGCAGTTTGTTTTGAACGAGACGCACTTCGTAATGTACTTCGAGAAATAGAAATTTTGACACAGCTGGATCATCCATTCCTTGTCAACTTGTGGTTTTCGTTTCACGGTAAGTGAACATTTTAGATGGGGCTTTACACACGTTAATTAGATTAACGTAAGACACATTGGTAGCCCATTGCCGCAAGTGCTTTCTCTAAGTAGTCTCAGCCTCGCTTTACTTTCACACGCTTAGCAATATATTCCACATCCTATCTGACTCTCTTCCCTGTCTGTCTGTCACTCTCTGTCGTACTTCCTCCGACTAAACCCACGAGCATCAGAAAGACACACCTTCATCACAAACGTCTACGTATCTCTGGCAATAAAACCAACTCTCATTCACTCTCCCAATTCCAACGTACCAATTCAAAACCTTTCCACCTACCGAAAGCGGTTTCCTTCCTATTTATTACTCACTCACCCAAATATGAAATTCCGATGCATCACTGAACATAACTCCACACAACTTCCACACAAGCACACCTGCTTTTCTTTTCCAACTCCAACGTGTAACATGTAATCGTCAAGTGGTGCAGCATCATTTCTGTGTGCTACTGACACTGACAGTTTTAAAATTACTGTGTGAACACGGATAATACACAGCTTGAATCGTTTCACGATTTCCCCAATGATTCAGTTCGTACCTACTAGTACAACCATACCTATCTACTTTTATGTTCATCCAATCCAATCTTTTTGAACTGTTCTATTGCTCATCATTTATTAGTAGTTTTACTTAACTCGTACCTACCTCAATTCATGCATTATGCAGGGGAAACAATACATTAAGTGAATCTTTCAGTGGTTGCGTGCTTTCTCCTCGTGGAATACAAAGAAAAGATGAAAAAAGGAGATGCTTAATGTTTATTGTTGTTTCAGATGAGGAAGACATGTTTCTCGTGCAGGATCTCTTACTCGGAGGCGATCTGCGGTATCATCTTATGCAAAACGGCTCGTTTCCTGTGGAGGCTGTCACACTGTATGTAATCCATTTATCTCAACTACACAAACTTTTCCACTAATTCTGAACTCATTATCATTTATTATCATTATATTATCTACTGCTACGGCTCCTCAGACCTTGAGTCTATACACAGCAACGCTATATCACTTAGTTGATTATGAAAATTGTTCGCTCGCCTCAATTCATTTACTAATGTTTCGTAGGGATTCAACTGAGTTAAAAGTGTAGCCGAGCTGTGAACAACTACCTGCGCGCTGCTTAGTCTAATATTGCGTGTGATATTTTAACTACATCTCTTTTCATTAGATAGTTTCATTGTGAGGAATTCCGTGTTAAATTTACATAAGAGTGTGTGCATAGATATCTTCATCATTAAAATATTCCACCAGCCCACTCACAACCACTTGGCAATTCAAAATTAATTAATATCGAGTAATGATCTCCTGAAACGTGAAATTAGAAACAAGGTTGAATTAAATCAGGTTTGAATGAGCAATAATGTCACACACCAGCCATTCCTTTAGATTGGATGTCCCTTAGAAAATACAGTATGCGTTCCCAGCCAGCTGAAACACACCGGAGGAAATTGAAGTGGAGATGAGTTGTAAGAGATATTCGAATTCAATAAATCTCGGAGGTAACCACGAAAGAAGGAGTATTCGGGTGCACGACAACCATTCTGCGGTAACAAAGGATATCTCTCTGTGAAATTAAAGATGAAGGCGTTATAACGTACATATTTGCACGGTGTGATGATGTTTGAATCTGAGCGTTGTGTGTACCTTCACTTCCCCACCCTCTGCTTATGCAGCTTCATGTATTCAGATAGTTAATGAAATAGAAAACAGAGACGACCTTTCATTCCATAGCAAACAGCAGACAAACCATATACGTTTCCCTGGACTCGAAGCTCATCGCAGAAAGCATCTCAGCTTTCACGGAGCTCTTGCATATTCATTTATTTGTACTTTCTACCCAAGTCTCTCACACACAGCAGACCAGTCTATAAACATATCGGTCTATTTAATTTGGACAGGAGTAGCTGGGACATACATTTATATGCCACCACCTCAGTGGCACACTAAGCAATTTCACGGGAGTTGCTTGCAATACATATCTCGTCTCGTTTGTCTCTGTTTGCCACCACTTGAGCGAATCAATATTCCACGTACACTTCATGAAGCATTTATTAAGTGAGCACATGAGAATCGCATTACTTATAAACAGCTTTGCGTCGCAAAGTCACATCCAGAGTGGAAACTGGAAGGCAGAGAGGCTTGATGTGTGTTGGTAAACAAGTGTGTTGTCCATTCATATGGACTTCAATAAACACAAATGTTTAGTTTATAATCAAACGTTAGAAAAGGAAAGGACGAGAGACTGAGGTGACCAGTGAGAAACTATCGCTGTCAATTTTCTGGGTTGTTTAATTCATGACATTTTCCAGCTTCTTTGTTTACCTTTCACTCCTGCTCCATTCCTGAGACTTCAATAAATTCCGTGAACGGAATCTGAGAGATTATATAAGTTCTGCGCTAGTGCGAGGGACGACCAAATGGTAAACACATTTTACTTGGAAGTCTTCGAGCAGGAGCCTTTCTATTCTTTCGCCAATCTGAAAACAACGCCTTCGCTGATTTCAGTTAATATCAAATATAAAATAAGGTTTATCTCTCGCCTCTCTTTGTTCGTGTAGATATTGATCGTCTAATCACAAGAATCTATAGTGGGAACAGGAAAAGACTACCGCCAGGCTTCCCAGTGTGTCTCTATTAAACGCATGTCTCTTTTCGATTTATTTGCCCATTCCATAAGATCACATTTCCATTGTCAGAGGCACAAATCTTTCTTGTGTGTCTTCAGCCACCAAGCTGAGATTGCCTGCGGAGAATGTGACTAGGCTGGTTCATCAATTCCAACTTAAATATGAAATACAGTGTGTGTGGAATTGAAATTAATTCTCCTTTACTTCATTCTTCTTGGTTAGTTGGTCTTCATTGGCGTCCTTGTCACTAGAGAACTAGGTAGTCACGATCACCAGAAGTAAGAGAGCAATATCATCAGAATGCTATAATTTAATCTTCTGTAATGTAATCTTTCTTGGAAGTCTGCTGCTTCCTCCCTTGACTTTCATAAACAGAATTAATGTTTCTTCGTGTCACTAAAACACATAAATACTTCATCTGAATTGTGCACGTTCCCATAGTATGTCTTCTCATGGTATAAACAAAACAATGCAAAAAAGTGCAGCGTTCTTGAGTACAAAACTTGTTTTAATTTCCATATTTATGTGACGTCAAGAGAGATGACAATCAAATTACCATCCGACCAACTGACAAGTGTGTATTGCAGTTTGTGCATTCCAGTCTGTGTATTTCAGAAGGGTCATTCAGGGAAATGTTTCCGTTAAGTGAAGAATAGCAAGTTGTCCTTATTAATTACTAGCCAGGATGTGATATTAAAATGTAGCTGTGTAGCTTGATAAGTACTTGACACACAGGACTGTCATGCGACTTGACATATCTCTGACATTTATTTTTGGGAACAGGTACGTCGCGGAAATTGGACTGGCACTGGATTACCTTCAGCAGAAGCGAATAATTCATAGGTAAAACAAATTTGGCTCTTGGCTGTACTTATCAATTTTAGATTCCGTGGTAAACGAAGCGTAGTGTGTGTCAGATGAATAATTATAATTGATAAGAGTGCTTAAGATAAAAGACACTAGTCACTTTCATCTCACAGCTGAATGTAAAATTGATGTCTTTTGTTTCCTCGTTCTCCTCCCTTCTCTCTCTCTTCTCTCTTTTTAGTTCCCATGCTCTTTCAGATGTAAACTAATTGTGCACTTGTAAGAGTGATGAAAGAAAATGACTAATTAACTCAACTGACCTTTAATTTGCTCGAGTCCGTTAAGAAAACTTTCTCTCCTTTCATACTTAGTTGAATTATACTCCTAATATTATGAATAATTTACGTAAGAGTGTAAAATACGAGGAGAACGGGGGAAGTCAAACTTGGTAAAATATGCACAAAGCCCCGGCATAACGGAGTTTTCGTTGATTCCCCATTTCCATGAATAATTGCTTACTACGAGAGAACGAGACTAGCAGCATGTCTCAGACTTTTCACTACAAGGATTGTGAATTTTAATCTATCTACAGAGACTCCTCCGCTCTCTGTGCTAATTCAATCAAAATATGATCGCGACGTAGTTAGGCGAGAAGAGAGGAGAGAAATGTGTTTCTACAAAAGTAACGAGGACTTCCTTCCAGTCGTGTAATTTTTGACACAGAGGCTCCATCAAAACAGATGAAGCGTAGTTTGAAACGATCAGTAATAGGATTTTATGATGAGCGTCAAACAATGCCGAGAGAGAAAGGAATAGATCAACTAAATCCGGATTTGAGTATCTGTGTGACCCTTTTTCAGAGACATCAAACCCGACAATATTCTTCTTGATGAACAAGGCCATGCTCACATTACGGACTTCAATGTTGCGACTCAGCTAGAGGAAAAAAATTACGCCAGTGCTCTCTCAGGCACAAAACCGTATATGGGTAAATATATACATAAATAAGCATACGGATGTATATATATATGTTTTGCATTCTGTGTCTGTGTAGTATTATAATAGTTCCCGAGCTTAACAGAAACTAATTGAGTTCCACCCTTTCAAACCTTGCTGTGTATTTAGAGAAGCTTTTACTCGTTTTCTGGGCCAAAAGACACTTTACTGCTACAGCCTGAATTGCACCCTGATGCTAGTAAAAGTATCGCCTTCAACGACATTAGCACAATGGTAGATATCTGCACACTCAGAGATATGAGTGGAGCTGCGAAGAAAGCTTCTCCTCGCAATTTATTTTTTTGCCTGCCCTCCTATACTTTATCTTTATGTAGTCGCCCAAAACCTGAGTGGTAAGTAACGAATGGTAATCCCAGGATCCCAAACTATTATTCTGTTTTGCTTTTCAAGCTCCCGAGATTTTTTCCTCTGAAGATTCACCGGGCTACTCGTTTGCCGTGGATTGGTGGAGTTTGGGAATATTCGCATTCGAGCTCGCAGCAGGACGCCGTCCATTCGATATTCATTCACACACTCCAAATAAAGAAATACGAATGATCCTTCAAATGAGTCCGAAGTGGCCGACCTCTTGGTCTCCTGAATTCACTCAGCTCGTGAAAGAGGTTTAAAAGCACTTGTCTTCTCCCATATTTCTCCCGTTGCCCGTCTTTCATTAAATGTTGCTCCCAAACTCCCAACCTCCCTCCAACGTGTCTCCTTCACCGAATGTTCTGACTCAACAGATGCTGACCGTAGATGCCTTAACAAGAATACACAGCCTCGAGACGCTTCAGAATCAAATGATCATGAAAGACCTCAAATTCAACGAAATACTTGAAATGAAGTGCTCTCCATTGTTCGTACCTCCAGTAAGGCTATACTCACCATATCCTCCATTAATTGTGCATATACGTATGTATATATATAGATCCTACTTTTTATTCTGTTTCCCAATAGAAAGGCCATTTAAATTGCGATCCTACTTTCGAGCTCGAAGGTAAGTGTGTGTGTATGTGTGTTTGCATCATTTTAGCCACATGCAATTCGCGAACTGTATTCATAAACAGAAGTATCGCAAGTTCTACTTACATGAAAATGAGAATGTAGCTATTCAATCCACTGTGTTCTATTCAAGTTGTCAACTTCAGAGTGTAAAAATATGTTCTTTATACTGAATACTCCCATCAGCCTCTGACTTTTCTATGGGCTTTCTTATTTCTCTAATCAGCCCCAATAATTTTGTAAAAAAGGAATGAAACCAAACTTCATGTGAAAGGAAAACTCATTAAGGTGACAAATAGGAAATTGAGCTCTTAGAGTATTTTTGTGCTACCAGAGTTAATGACTTATATAGAAACTTTTCAGACACAAGATATATTATATGCCACAACACAGTGTGCATAAGGGTATGTTGTAGATTTCTATAAGTTCCCACATTTTCACCTCCTCCACTCATTTATCATTAGGAAACTTGTTCGAGCATTATTTTAATCCATCTTCTGTCGATATATTGGCGTAATCATGTGGCAGTGATAGGCGCTTAATAAACCTCAACTAATTATTTCATTCTTGATCGCAAGAGAGTTTATTTTACTGTAGAAATGATCGTCGAAAGTCGGCCACTCCACAAGAAGAAGAAGCGTTTGGCTAAGCAACGATCACTCCGGGAACTGCAAACTTCTCCGTCTTGTGAACAAGTAAGTTGCATGATTAGTGGGAGCTTCTTTCGCGTGTGTAAGTGCTATTGGTTTATGAGTCTTAAGTTCTTACTACGATTAAATTTTCATCACAAGATACCGAGTAGAGCACTAGAGTTTTACGTACATCCAATGTGCTTGCCATCTATAAATTACGCCTTTCCGCCTTCTCACCGTGTCTGCTTAGGATGATATCGAACAATGATTATTTCAAGTTCCCCTGAGGTTTTACTATCCGACGGTTTTTACCATTTTTTTATCAACCGACTTGCATACGCAACTTCTCGACTAAATTAAGAAAAACAATAAACTAGCCAACTAGCTGCAATAGACGTTGTGGCTATAAATTGTGAGACACTCGCAATAATCTACTTCAGCGCATCGACTCCATTTTTAGGACCTCAGACACTTAATGAATCTAAGCGAAAAGACTTTTTACTTAATTTGCCATGAATGCAGTTTTGTTGCCAGAATTTATTAGTTTATTATTGGAAAAGTTATAAATAATGAATAACCTTGCCGTGTGGGATAGTTTCAAAACATTTGAGCCTTGCAGAAGATTATTGCACTGTTTAATGGTTGAAGAACAGGTTCTTAGACGCTGGGAATGATGTAGTCAGGTTGGGAGATGAATTGAATTGCGCAATGGGTCGCATAGAAATTGGACGAAGAATTGGCTTAACTCTTGAAAGTGAAATGGTTTCTTAGATACTTAGGATTACAATACTTTTTGCCAATCATCAAATAAGCTAATTGAAAGATGCTTCCGTGAGAGGGGAAAGAAGAACTTTATTTCTCCAGACAGTGATAAGTTGCTTTTGTGCATTTGAAGGAGAGTTTGTTCAATTTATAACAATTGTTACTATATTAGTTGTTCCAATCCAAACAATGAACGTAACTTTCATCTCAGCAAGACCGAAGTAGAGTTTCATTAAACTCCATCAATAAGTGTCGGCCGCAAGGAAAAACACCTACGAGTTACTTTTCATTGATTGTGCACGATAGAGAACCTTCAAGGTTGCACAACTTGTGTAAAGGACCACAAAATTTCATTTATTTCAAGTATACTTGTTTCCTCTACGGTGGAAATAAATTGTTTTAAGGCGCAATGAGTCCTCTCGGAATATTATAGTCTGTTTTCCGTGTCACCCTTAAAACAACTTTCTTAGTGCGACACTCAAACTGAAACAGGCAACGTGTATGCGTGTGTGCTGGAAACAGGATGGAATTCTTACTTTTATTTCTCACATAAAGTTCATACGGAGAAGAAGATAAATTCAGTAGCTTGTTAAACTGATCTAGAAGTCGTGTGTAAAGGTTTTGAGGTTCAGAATAGGAAGAGAAAGGTATTTTATATAAATCAAAAGCAGTGGGCCAGAAATACAAATCTGAGGATCCACAGGATCATAGGTCTCTTTTACATGGTCTGTAACCACATTATGCAATGAAATGATAAGTTAGGCTGTGATCCTTCTTTGAAGATCCTTTGAAAAAATACCTTTGCTAACCTCCTTTTTGGCCTGCATATCTTGAACCAGTAATACAATTTCCTGTATATTTAGAGACACACACGATGCACATTGTGATAGACGAAATGTGAGTCTAACTGCATGAATTTCAAAATTACTTTTCAATAACCTTCCTTCTACCTTTGATGGTAGTCGTACAAGTGTCCCTACTGTCCTGATATGATTAAAGTTGGTCAGACTTGTGTGAGTATTCCTTTCGGGCCAAAGGAAGAAAAATGCCGTTTTCAAAGAAAAACGGGAATAGACCAGAAGAGACGGAAGATCAAACATGTAATCCAGTCAGATCGTCCATCTCTTTCGAATCGATTGGAATCAGATTCAGGCTTCTTGTTCTCGGAGATAAATATATCTTCAGGTATTCACTCGTCCAGTGGAGAGGAAGAACGTCAGAGGAATTTACGAGGACGTGTATACACAAAGCTGCAGATCATTAGAACTTAATCTTGTGACTCATTAAAGGATTAGCGAGCGAAATAAGGGGGCTTGTGTTGGCTACGTGCTAAAAGTATGGATTCCATCCTCTCGAAGCTCATCGATAGGTTGAGTAAGTACCGTCGAAAGCTACATTACAACAAGTTGGACGAGAAGTAAACTAGAAAGGAATGCCCGATATATAGATTCCACGAGATACTTACAAACTCTAAAAAGGATATTCGGTGAGCTCTCTGAATCCTCGTCTTTACATTTTCAATACTAAAATGTTTGATCTTCTTTCTCGGTCTCTCGTAAGAGTGAGGGCCATTTATCTTTTTGCTTTGCCAAACTACGAGAATCCTCATAGCTTTAAGGTGATTTCGGACGTGGGAGAGTGGATTTTTTCCACCGAAACTCTATATTACATGACACACACGGAGATGAACCAAATGCCACTATGATCGAATGGATCGAGTAAAATTCATCCTCCACTATTGGAATCCGTTGGAATTCTTATTGACAAGTCCTCCTGAGTCTTCTTCACTACGGAAACTAGCCTGCTTCTCCAGTGTTCCTCCTTTATTTGACTTCCGAAGCCACAAAACTACAGGAACGAAGTTATATGGAGGCTGTACAAGTGATGGATTGCACGTCAAAACTCAAAAAATCGCTAAGTTTTCTCGCTCCGTAGAGTAAATTACTAAGAATAATTTTTGGGTTGAACTGAGATACTTTCGAGGAGGTTTGAAGTTTTCCCGTTCTCCTGAGATATAAAACATCCCAATAAGGATTTTTGCGAAAAGGCTTCTAGGCTTCTATTAGAGTTCTAGAATCTAGACCAACAACCTTTGCTACACATCAAAATTGTAGTGGAATTGCAGACAATTTGATTCCTTCATGATGAGTACACTTGGGCATCCAATCTTATTTTCTCAACCACGACAATCTTAAAATGTGACTCCAGACTCCCAACTCACGTCTCCAGCAACCTCTGCGTGAATCCTTCGGAAATTGGGGAATCTCAAATCCCCACAAGCAAACGATGAGACTACTTTCGTCCGTGTTTCCTGAGTTAGTTTCCAATTTGGGAGAGCGCCGGATGGAGAGAGAAAGTATAACGCCTGCTGCCTCTCTGCTTTCTTCGGAAGGAACACTAGGAGAAAGCTTTTGTATGTTGGCCTCGATTGCAGGTGGCGTGCGGAGAAAGTTTTTGGTTTTGCGATGAACATTTACTTTCCCTCAAACCAATCGTCTTCATTGCGGTTGTGGTCGTCAGGATTTGGTTTGCGGTTTTGCGAGTGAATCAGATAAAACTACACAGCTCTGTGTGACTCTGTTTGCGTAGCTTGTTTCAAACAATCCTGAATTTACAGCGATGCGAGTCAAGTGAATTATAGCAGTTTTAGCTGTTTAAAGTAAATTATAAGAAGGAAAAGTTCCAATTTTTTATGTGCAGGATTGGAGTGCACATTTAATTTCCATCGCTATGCATTCTGTAACTCTCGTACATAATGTCATAACTTGAGTTATTATGGAATATTTGCTTGATGTGTCCAGAGATGAATGGCGTGTCAATGGAATTTACTTGTCTGTTGTAGGAGTTCACTTTGGATCCGCTAGCAGAGGAGTTTACGACGTTCAACAGACAGAAGGAGTTGGATCGCGTTGAGAGAGAAAGGAAGGAGACGGAATGGGAGAAAGAACTGCTCAAAGCTATGGAAGCGTCGGGTTCCCTGTCGTCTTCATCGCCGAGACTTTGCGACCAGGACTCCGAAGACTCTAATCAACCAGGTCCTTCGTCTTCCTGCAGGGGAGGAGGCAAAACTGACGGCCAACCTACGCCACATTCTTCCGCGGCAGATTCCAAGAAGACAGCTTGGTCCAAGAGACGTTCCCTCACGATGCCGGAGGGGGCACAAATCTGGAGGAAGAGCCCAAATCCCTAAAACCCTCATTCACACTTGATCAAAATCAGGAAGGTCGAGCGTTTTGTTCGCAACATTTTAATCGATTTGGGACCTACACAACTACATTCAATTAAAAGATTATACAGTGAAACTCACATACATCATATTTATCATAATTCTTCTATTCATAATTTCATATTGTATAATAATTGTTTTTATCTGAATTCTTCTATTCATAATTTTATATTGTATAACAATTATCATTTATCATTCGTGTGTTGCGGGTCAGTTGATAAGATTCATAATGTATTCCCTTACTGTTAAATATTATAACGTTACAATACATCTTTGTATAAAAATATGTTAGTCTGAACCCATTTGCTGCCATGGAATTTATTGTTTTACTAGTTTTGACTAATAGATAGTAGAATAGCTCTATGAAAATCAGGTTAGTAATTAGGTGAGAATTACATCCAACACACACATATTATATGAATCCTAAATAACTTAGCGCATATTTAGAAGAATTAATAAGGCCAAAGTAATCTTGCCGTGTAATTAGACAATCAGAAATACCAAGTGTAGAGTATAATACATAATAGAGAGATATATACTTTCCGGTTGTTTCTCGCTCTTAGGATGTACTAAATAAACCTAAACGGTAAATTAGCTGGTTTAATGCGATTTCATGTTATTTTATGAAGCTGAGCTGCAAAAAGTGGTGTAAATAGGGAAACGCAGGCTGATCCGAAGGGATGAGAATAGGGACAGGGAGTTGTTAAGGTCTAATGTCAGACAACATCATTTACTACATCGTTAAATTTTACGTCGGTGAAAGGACAGTTACCAGAGACTTCGTCTCCAATATAAAATTAGGTAGAAAGTAGAAACCTTGCTTTTATTACTAGAAACTATTAGGTCAATGAGATTGATACACGTTCTGATATTCCTACTAAGCAATAGGAGAACTTGTCGGGCATTCTCCTCCTTGTCGGTAGGGATCATTCGTAATAATAGAACACCGGCTAAAAATGAACTCGTTAAATACCCTGTGACACAAATGTAATAGTGAATCGCACACCTGAAGAATATGTCTTAATAAAGTATTTATAAATTAATATTCCAATCTGCAACTTTCACAATTTTGCAACATCTGAGCGATTGTCTGTGTTAAAATGGTAAAATGGTAAAATTTTGAAATATTGTCTACCTCGTAAGATTGTGTTTATCTTATCCTTCTTTAAAACAAGCAACATAATATATTATAATAGCTCGTAGAAAGTAGTCTATTTAATGTAATCAATCCTGCAAGGGTAAGTGATAAATAAAAAAAATAATTTATGAGGGCCTTTCGTACATTTTAGTTGATGTAGACTAATCTTTAAGTCCGCTGCGTTTCAATTTCATTCTTAAAGTCTACAGTTGACAGTTCAACTTGCACTCTTTGAGTAAACAACACTATTTATATTTTATCTCGTATCGGAGGTCCTGTTCTGTTACTGGTGGTTCGTTGGGTTTAGCTGCAAAAAACCACCAAGTTGATTCGACCAGAACTCTCTTGTGACACAGATTAAAGATTAACTGCCGATTTATACGAAGCTATAAAGTTTTTTATGGACAGAAAACTTACCTGAAAACGAAGACACGCGTCTGTTAAGACTTTCCTTTACGTACTTAAACAGCACACATGGAAATCAGTCAGTCATGTAGATTCTAGCGACTCAAATATTTGTGCACAAGCAAAACAACACGCGATTTATTTTATACTGCCTTTTACATGAATGCTACAAAAGAGTAACTAATCGCACAGCACGCGAAAACTAGGTAGACTTATTTTACTTTCCCTTGAATGCAATTACACCAGAACTTTGCACAAGCATTACAGAAAATAGGAGAATTAAGGCGCAACATCAAAAATATTCGTAGTAATTCTTAGCATTACACCATTGTAACCATTAATAAGCAATTCGTAGAATTATATTGTCGGTACATTTATCTACTGAGTGAGTAGAGAGTGAATCAAAAGCCATAAAGATTTCGAGTGTGTCCGATTTAGCCCACTTGGAAAATTTGAAATGAAACAATACGCAGGCATTGAAACAGAGAGTAATAATATAGATAGCTTTCAGACAGGAAACTAAATTAGAGGATATTATCTGCTACCGAGCCTGGGAAAAGAACTGGTGTAAGAGTAAATGAACAATGAGAATGGTTGGGAAAGAAAGTCTTCCGTGGAGACTTGAGGAAGAAGTGTATTTGATATTGATCTCGACCTCTTGATGACTGAAAGCTGAAGTTGTCTCTGGGGACTGGGAACGAAGTCTGATAGGCCAGCAGTAATTCCTTGTGGCGTAATATGATTCAGCTGTTGATTTTATTGTCTCCACTAGATGATTAAAAGAGCAGTGTTTGAGAAATAAAAGATCTTTTCTATTAACTGTCAATGGACTAGGGAAGACACACTGCCTCTCTCTCTCCCCATTTTATTCACGAACCATGAAAAGTAAAGTGGCTCAGTGGGTGCAGATATATAAACCTTATCCTCCTTAATAATAGGACAGATTTTATGTCTTCTCATTTTCTGCCTTCCTTAACAAATTAAGGGATGCCATTTGAGACAGTAAATGTGATAATACAAAACTACTTTTGCTCTACTGCAGGAGACAGCGACCTTCGTTCCGTACTCTCCATTCTTGCTAACATCCCAGTGATTGCGAATTCCATTCGCTTAGTTGTTTCCTTACATCAAAGCTTGTGCCACAATTGGGGGGCATTGAAGAGGGATAACGTGAATTGGTCCTTCGTGGGTCAATCGCTGTTTGGTAATGACAATAGTGTTCGAGCACAATGCAGAGTATACACACAATATATGTTCGTGTCCTTCCCTGCTGTGTAGTACTTTTAATACCGTTTTTACTGTGTATACACGGTAAAGAATGAGGGACAAAACGCTTAGCAAAATTAAATGCCTCCCGGTAGGCCTGGACTCCTCACACAGTGTACATTATAAATAGTTGGAGAGGAACTGAACCGAAGACCAGGACACGTCAGAGACACAGAAAAGGCAACAGCCAACTTCGTAGCTAGTCTTTTAGCCTCTTAGAGCATTAGGAGTTAGCGCAGGGAAGCGGAACTTGAAGGCATAGGATAACAACCAGCTTTACACAAATGAATAGCGCAGTGCTGCTTCTGGTTACCGTTCTAACTCATCGAAGAATTAATGACTTCTTTGAGAAGAGAAAACTTTGAGCCATGAGACTTGAGATTTCTGCGGTTCTCCTTAGCCTTGACCGCAGAACGTGTTTGACTAATTACTAGCAGACATCGCTCAGCAAATAATACCTTCCATCGATTCCCTCGGGAACACACTTACAGAGTTGGCGGCAGTGGAAGGTGGATTACTGTTTTTCATTCCACTTTCTCCACTAAGTGATCAATTTGCAGTGAACTTAGGTTGTGCAGTAGAAAGGCGCATAATGCATCTCCGTGTGGAACCTCCTGAGGCTACGGTAAAATATATGACGTGCATTTCAGACAGACTTTGTGTGAAGTATCGAAGTAATATTTCACATAAAGCAAATTATTCTTGGTTCCGTGAATTGATACTTTCTTCTTGGCTGGGCCCAAGGATTTTTCGCAAATATAACCGCGGAGACCTTGTGTAGCCGTAAGGTGCCATTTGCTGTGTGGATTTATCTTGTGCGAGTTTGGGAAACTCGTGTCTATGGATGATGAGAGCTTATTGTTTCGCTAAGCCATAATGTGTCTATCGAGTAACACACGATGGGAAATTACATCCACGAAGTAATATGCTAGTGAGAAGGAGTAGTAAGAAGATTAAGAGAGTCTTGTACTTCGAATCCGACCTCGTAACGCCGACACGGTACAACACTTTCTTTCTATACGGTGCCCTCCATTTGAGACGGCTGTTGCAGATTACCGTCGACCAACCCGAGAATACTAAGGACACCGGATGGCAAGGAAGAAAGAAGCATAATAGTGTCACCCACCACATCTTCACTCAACTTTCTTAGCCGCTATCAAGATATCAGGAAGCTGATGATGTACACAGCAGCAACCCACATCCAACTTTCTTTCTCGACCACCTGAGTCATTCATCTCAGCTTAGTTGCCTCGTCTTGAACCAACAGAAATACGTATTCTGTTGATCTTCTTCCAAAGTACACCACCACCGTCTTCGGTCGGGAAGCAATACTTGCTATCACTACCACTCAATTTACCTTCCCTCTGTTGACTTAAGAACAACCTTTTCTTACCCGTTTCCCTTAACTTCCCCTCGGTAAACTCAAAAGCGCATCACTCACAACAGCCTAAGGGTAATGTCATCATTATCACACATTCCCACACGGACACGAATGAGCTCTGAGACTGGACACAGGACAACAGAAATTGCACAACTGAGAGCAACCGGTGACGGCTTTCAGGCCATTAATAAAGATAAAGGGCTCGTCTATTTGCTTTTTAACATAAGAAAGGTTGACATAAACAGAATTTTACGTCAATTATCCGACTGTTTGTAAAAGAGTTGTGCATCGAGGAAGAATTTCACTTGCGGAACGTAACGCGGAGAAAATGAAGGTCCAAGCTGTACTTAACATAACCACGTAACGGTCAGATTGAAGTGATAATTGGTTTGCGTGCGCTGCGTCGCTTGCGCAACAGTATTCCGTGGTCAGTGTCACTCCAACGTAGATAGAAAGGACGCAGTCAACTTTGTCTCATCGAGCCCCTAGCAATTGCGAGTAGTTAGATTCGTCTTTACCTTGTAAACGACATTGTATGAAAACTAAATCAATCGATTCTTCATGACATCATCAAACTGAAAGTCAGTTACGTACTGAACTGAATGGAGATTTAGTAAATCAAAGCCGTTCAGTGTCAGCGATTGAAGTCGCGCGGTAGGGGTACCGTATATAAAATAGGGCGCATCCTCTGTAATGAAACCTTTCTGCACA
>JAQGAC010000548.1:0-22935 GCA_034696585.1 Isotomurus maculatus
ATCAACTTTTCAGTATGTTTTCGTCGATCGTGCAACTATAAACAAAAATAAAATTTGATTCTACGCATAGCTGCTGACGTACCTTCACCGATAAATTGCTGCAACAATGTCTTACCCCAGTCTTGATGTAATCGAAAACATTTTTAACGCTCCTCTGCATAATTTGTGTAGCACAAACTGCGATTCTGTACTTCCAATTTTTTCCACTAATACTTTGTGCCTTATGATTCCTGTGGATTCCCTAAGTCGGTCGACAACCGTCAAATTCCCACGGTAGTATTGAATGGGAGGTCCATCGTCCATTAAAACTCGCTGTAGAGTTTCATTTCTAGTGACTTCGTCAACATCCTGCGACTTGTGAGCATCAAACTCCTTCATAAACTAAAAACAAAGAAAGATTGATGTCACCCCAAAACGAAAATTCTAGCTCTTTTAAACTAATTGAATATTTCCATTTACCTCGTCATAAATCATTTCCCTCTTCACAAGAAGACTGCTGAACTCTTTTAAGCTTTGATTCACGTCCGTGAGTATTTTCGTAGTTATTGAACTGGCATGCACAACATATTGGAGTTCAATCCAGAATTGTTTACTCATCTGGTCCAAGTCCTCCTGGGAGACTTCGCAGAATTCTTTATCTACGAAGGATTCTTTTGTGTACTCAGACTCTTTAACAATCACAGGGCCTTCACTGGTTTCAGCCACGCCAATCCAATCAGCCTATCCCAATTGTAGTATTTTTATGGAGAAGGTAAGTCACATTAAAATCAAACAAAATTAAATTAATTCTTTTGTTTTTGTTTAAAGGAAAGAAGACGACCAAAATGAACGTCTTTATTCAGATGACTTTACCTGCTCCAGAAGTCCACTGATCTTAGCAATCTCGTCCTCCATGGTGGAGATTGTCCATGTAAAATTGTAATTTAGGAGCTCCTCCACAGCTTCCACGTGTTCTTCCAAATACGAAATTGATTCTCTAACCTCATTCAATGTTTCGTTGATAGATATCAGCGAGATGGGAATTTTGGATTATAATTTGTGCCATTTTGCGTTGGGATGCATGTAATCCTCATACCTTAATAATATAAAGCATCCCTGATTACGCTTGTTATATTTGCTTAGAGGTAGTCTACTGTTCATCATTGTTAATAGAACCAGGTTTATATTTGAAAAATCAAGGTTATTTATAACTTACGCAAACGAGTCCCTTGATGAGATGATTATTAATCTTCATAAGATGATCAAGAATCTGACTTGGTCGGCTGAAGTTACACTTGACACTATTTTTCCCTTCTGATACATCACTTAGGTCGTCACCAGCATTATAAATCAAGAACCCAACACCAAAAAGGAACAAACTGAGAATTATCGTGATAACACATAGGCCAGAGAGTACACGACCGTTTCTAATATCTTTGGAACAAAGATACACAGGTGGATTCGTCGATGGAGAATTTTCGGTTTGATTCATCGCCGTCAATCGATTCATATCAACACTTCCCATGTTGGCGATATTCAACTCAAATTGTAGTTCTGTTAGTTGTAATTCAGGGATAAAGATTACAATTTATTTAGTAGAGTATATGATGATTGATGGAAAACAGTTGGCGACTCTATAGCAACTCTGCGAGTGGAAGATGCCATGTAATGATCGTTGGAACGAGTACTACACAGACCTCTTGAATATCATTTGGACATGATGAGTCACCCCACTTATCGTGACTTGTGACTGTTGCCGATGTGTGAAGAAGGGTGTCTCCTGTTACACACTTACTCAACTTACGAAGCAATAAAGTTCAAATGTATCATGTTAAAATATTAAATAATAAATGTATTTGTTCTGCTTCATGTGAGCTTTTCTTATCTGCTCAACTTACATCTTGAATAAACTGTTTGCCTTTTACATATCTTTCATAAGAATCTGAAAGTTTTGTGCTTTAAGATTTCCAGTCGTATGGTGGTAGTATACAGAACGGAAACTTATAAGTGTGTACTTTCATGTTCCTATCAAAACGCAACTTAAGTGTGTGTTTCAAGCTCGGCAATAAATTACACGGTAGTCAATTTGCTGTTTTAAACCTTAGCTAGCAAAATGTTCTGTTTCTATCTAACTTGACTGACAGACAGGCTGTGGAAGTAATAAGTAATTTAAAGATCAAAGTATTTACATTCAATTAAATATTAGAAACATAAACTTATCAGCGCTGCTTTATTTGCGAAGTTAAATTGTCTTTTCAATTACAGACAGCACAATACGCAAAATTTGAAATATATCAAGTGATAAAGAACTGCTTCCCGAAGACACGATTTCACTTGACAATTCCGTACCACCAATTTCACAAGTTAACTCACTTGACATTGGTTTCGTCACAATGTTCCTAGAACTTTTATAAAGTATATTTCCACATAACCGGCATCTTTCCGCTAATTGTTTTTCACGGAATTCGAATAAACAACTGTTTGAGCTCAAGCAATCACACTTTTCAAGGAGATACAGCTATATCATAATCCAGCTTCATTTGATATTTATGACTATAGCTACTGGGATCCTTATTCCGAGGCAACAAGAGGAATCGAGTCATTCGCTCATTACTTTTGCATTTCTTCTCTTCCTTGCCTCGGAAACTTGGTATTGCTTTTGGTTTAGAAGTTTTTACACGTTCAGAGCGAATGATCGCATAAAATTTATGAACATGATAATCAAAAGTGAGAAAGCACGTTTCAATGGTTTGGACATATTTTAAATTTAAATCAGCATAATTCCCTTGATGTGACTTGTTTTTCTTCACTGCTTCGAGAAAATGCAGTGGTAATAATACGCTTACTTTTGTGTTGTGCGGAAAATAAGACACGACTCACACGACTCTAATCGTTCATATGGGTCTGTGTTTATCTTGCATATCTGTTCAGAGTTCTTGCTGAATAAACATATTCGCTTTGACCCGTCTTTCATAATAACTTGCAGTCCCGAAATGCTTCTGTCTTCTCGGATGACTGTTTGTGTTCTTGTAACATAACTACTGCGAGTGGAAACGTTTAAGTTTTTTTATTAACTAATTATTGAATATTGAAATACATTATGAAAGCCGTTTTATTCATCTCAGTCTGTGCGTTTGTATCCATGATTAATTTTGGTCAATTGGGCTTTTTAGTTTATGCCTCAAGATGTGTGCAGTTGGAGACAAAGGTAAGTTCAATTATGGACCCTGAATTTCTTTCCTTGAGTTCCTGCAACCCCAAGGCCAAATGTTCAGGTAATTATTTTTGAAGTATGATTTTTTTAAATTTGAATGGGGAGGAGAATGTAATATCTAAGGGGCTGTCAGTTAAAAATATTCCATTAATGTTGTTTTTAAATCGTAATTGAGATGTAATGCATTTTTAATATTGTTCAGATGTTATAATACACGCACGCTCTGAATAAGAAAACCGCAATATAATTTACGCATGAAGTACATTAAAGTTACCGTTATAGTTTTAATTGTATGCGGACGTATTATGCGTTGTCTTCGGAGAAATTTTATCGAAAAAAGAATAAGCAGACATCTTTAAGTATCTGGAACCAATGAATACATTAATCAAGTATTTGTGATTTACAAGGATGGTCTTCTATACTCTTTGTTATAATATTCTTGTATTAATGAAAACTTCGTTATTAAGATATCAAAGTGTTCTGCGGCTAAAACAAATAACAGCAAGTTTGAGGATATAGTTTAAAATCAAACAACATTTCAACAGCAAACAATTTTTCAGAGACTCTTGGTCTAATGAATAAATAATAAAATATTTTCACGCGATTTGGTTTGCCCATTATCTGGTGTGTTATTAATTTGTTACTGTTTTTATAGAATAGCAGGATTCATCAAGTAAAACATGTAATTATTGATTTCACTTGTTTAAAAAACAGTGGCATGTCAACATGATTGATGGTCGGAAAAGCCCAAAAGCCCTTGGGTAAAACCAGTTTGTTTTCAGCACAAAATATACCCAACTAACAATCCCAGATTTCTCTGGTAAATTATATTCTTGTAGTTACAGTTTTCACAATTAAACATCAAGTCCACATCAATCTGCTTCTAGTTCCATTCTAGTCTTCACATCAACTACACTCTCTGAATTTTGCATTAAACGTTGCCCACATTTTATCCTAAATTACCTTGTTTTCTCAACAATGATCAATCTCCAGATCATTATTATAGTGCTTTGTTTCATAGAACTATCTTCTGCACAAATCACAGCAGAAACTGACAACTTCTTCTTAACGGAACAGCAAGATAGTATTTTTATCAAAGGAGTTGTTGTAGACTATTCATTTAACGAAACTAGTTCCCAAAATGACTCATCAGAAAAATTTATAAGTTCTCCAGGTTGCCCAGTGTAAGTAATCTTTACAATCATCAAATCACATACGCATGAAAATATAAACTTAATCAGGTATGCATTTTAGATCTAGTGAACCAGGAAGCTTTGAGCTACACGGATTCAACCGAAACTTCTGGGTTCAATATGGATCTCCGTTGAGGTGCTTTTTGGTTGGAACTCAAGGGCCTTGTCCTAACGGTACGCTAATGGGTCCCCTGATAAACTCACCACTTGGGATTTGCGTATGCTCCTGTTTCTTAAATGAAAGAAGTAAACCATTCCAGCCATCAGAAGACTCCATATGTTACGATAATGGTCAGCACCACGCGTTTGTCAGTGGAACATGCCATGCAATATTATCCCAGGTGTGTTTGTCCCAGCTTTCTTACATTATGCATAGTGATTAATTATTTAAAAACAAGCCAAACTTGACTACTAGCACCTACTTTAATTTCTTTTTATTATTACAGGGACCATGCGACCTGAACGAAGTTTTATTAGTAGATCCAAGCAAAAATATTCCAGAGTGCAAGCTCCGGGATTGCCCCAAAGGAAATATCTCTCAGGATCAAGCCACCAAGTATTCCTTTAGATTTAAAATCAATAATACTTGTCATGGAGTTGGAGATCAATATTGCAACTTACGTTCCGAAGAGACGAGTGGTCACACGACAGGGTTTTACACTCGCGGTTTCTCTCCTGTCTATTGGGAGTTTGACGTGGAACCTAATAATCCATTTCCTTCATGTCTTGAGAAATTTAGAGGATCATATGGAGGCTGGCTGGCTGCCCAGTTAAATGAATATTCTTGCCACAAACAGCTGGAGAAGTATAGCCAAGTGCTAAAGAGGTGTGTTCCCATAGGATTCTTTGGTCGACGAATCAACATTGGTTAGTTAAAGCTTATCAGCGCCATAAGTTACAATTGGTAAAGATGAATTCATGATTTGAACGCATGATGAGTATCAGGCGTTCTTTTGGTAGCGAGCAGGCAAATATATTTGTTGTATTTGTGTTAACTATTCGGAAAAATTAAATAATTACATCCATATAGACATAACAACAGGAATATTTCCGCTAACTGTTTTCTACGTGAAACTCTAACAAACCCCTGTTTAAGCTCAAGCAATCACATTTTCCAAGGAGATGCAGCTTAGAGGACTAGGACATTTTTATAGACGATGATGAGTCTTTGACTGGTGACCTAGCTGGTGTTCATTTGTAATATAAAAAAGGCTGTGAATAAAAGCAATAGAATTTTTGAAATAATAAATACCCCCCTTAATAAATGCCCCTTCGAAATAAAGCCCCAGTGTCTTGTCTCGAAACAATAATTACCAATGGGTAACTATAACGGGAAATACGGTATATCCTAATCCAACTTCATGGCTGTAGCTAAAGGGATCCATGTATTCAGGCAACAAGAGGAATCAAGTCGTTCGCTCATTACTTTCGCATTTCATCTCCTCCTTGCATCTGCAAGTTGGTATTGCTTTATGTTTGGGAGTACCTACGCGTTCAAAGCCAATGATCTCATACAATTTATGAACATGATCATCAAGACTGAGAAAGCACATTTCATTGATTCTTTTATTATCGTATTGAGTCCATAATGCCTCTTACTGTTGTGCTTATCTGTGTCAATAACACTATTTCCCTACTGATGGTTTTGAAACAAAAAAAATGATGGAGTTCGAGTCAATACAAAATGCAACATCGGAATAATTTTACTGTAATGAATAAATAAGTATCAAAGAATGAATTTATAATTTCATGAAAAAGATAAAGTTTCCATTACTATCCATTCTCAAGCGTTATTAGGTTGTACATGAATCGAATCTTATACATCTTTTCTCTTTTTTCCTTCTTCCTTATAATATGATAAGTAAAGCTTTCTTATATCATAGTTGTTTGAAGAATGTGAAACTATTTATCTGATAATATCAATGCGACATCCCAGGTCATCAATAGAGGTTTTTCGCACATAATTCGTTTCTTGTTTCCAAATACATTAAAATTTTGCGTACTAATTGCAAGATTAATATGTTCTTTGCCACATTCTGAAAAGGCTTTATCAGTATTTACTTCAGTGCACAAATATTTACACTCATCGTTGTGGATCTTAGCTGCACCAGTTTCGAAAACAGTATTTATTAGCCTTATAATAGATGAGGATATTAACATTCCCTCATTTTCAGAAATATGTAGGTGCTATTAATATTATTTGAACATTTATTATCATGATTAAAATTATGCAACCTAAATAAAATGTTAGACTTACGTAATAAATTGACACACCTAAATATCACTTCTAAATCAACCTCAACTGCCATTTTTGCATCCTAATTCTTTGAAAAATCGCACGGGAATTCCCACCCCCTTCCCGAGTCTACTGATCTTAGTAATCTCGTCCTCCATGGTGGAGATTGTCCATGTAAAATTGTAATTTAGGAGCTCCTTCACGGCTTCCACGTGTTCTTCCAAATACGAAATTGATTTTCTAACCTAATTCAATGTTTCGTTGATAGATATCAGCGAGATGGGAATTTTGGATTCTAATATGTGCCCTTTTGCGTTGGGATGCATGTAATCCTCATACTTAAGTAATATAAAGCATCCCTGATTACGCTTGTTATATTTGCTTAGAGGTAGTCTACTGTTCATCAGTGTTAACAGAACCAGGTTTATCTTTAAAAAATCCAGGTTATTTAAAACTTAGGTAAACGAGTCCCTTGATGAGATGATTAATAATCTCCATAAGATGATCGAGAATCTGACGTGGTCGGCTGAA
This sequence comes from Isotomurus maculatus, assembly GCA_034696585.1. Classification (NCBI taxonomy): domain Eukaryota; kingdom Metazoa; phylum Arthropoda; class Collembola; order Entomobryomorpha; family Isotomidae; genus Isotomurus; species Isotomurus maculatus. Next base: position 7,154 of record JAQGAC010000548.1, read on the forward strand.
GTTACACTTGACAATATTGTTCCCTTCTGAAACATCACTTAGGCCGTAACCAGCATTATAAATCAAGAACCCAACACCAAAAAGGAATAAGCTGAGAATAATCGTGATAGCAAATAGGCCAGTGGGTTGACGACCGATTCTAGTATATTTGGAACAAAGATTCACAGGTGGATTTGTCGATGGAGGATTTTCGCCTTGATTCACCGCCGTCAATCGATTCATCTCAACACTCCCTATGTTGGTGATATTGTAAATTACACTCAAATTGTAGTTCTGTGAATTGCTATTTAGCGATTAAGGTTAAAAATTGTTTAGTAGAATAGATGATGAGCGATGGAAAACAGTTGGCGACTATATATAGCAACTCTGCGAGTGGATGATGCCGTGGAATGATGTTTGGAACGGGCGTTATACAGGCATCTTTGAATATCCATGGGATTTAAATGAGTCACCCCATTGATCGTGACTTGTGGCTGCTGCCGATGTGTGAAGAAGGGTGTCTCCTGTTACATACTTACTCAAATTAGTTAGTCATAAACGAAGCAATAAAGTTCAAATACATCATGTTCAATTATAGTAAATAATAAATCTATTTGTTCTGCTTGCTCCTATGTTTCCTTATCTGCTCAACTTACATCTTGAATAAACTCTTTGCCTTTTACGTATCTTTCATACGAATTTAAAGACTGACAATCAAGTTCTGTGTGATTTAAGATTGCCAGTCGAATGGTTTTTATCTACAGTACGGAAGCTTATAATTGTTTGTGTGCTTTTATGCTTTTTCAAGACGCTGAATAAGTGTGTGCTTCAAGCGCGGAAAAAATTACATTTGACAAATACACCGTTTTGTCCCAAGCAACGTTGGGGGAATAGACATAAAAGTACACTTGTGGGCTTCCCTACTTTATGAAGGTGGGATTAATACTGGTGAAATAGAAAGAATGAAATTGAGAGCCATATTTTAGTATTCAACATCAGATCGAAACTTCAATTTCAGTAGATTCTAGTCACAGGGAGGTTATGCATGTTTATTTGACTTTATATAATCAGATTATCATATTTACTGCTCCAGAGAAAACTCTTCGCACTGGAAATGCTTGTCAACGAACTCACAGTGCCCCACATCGAGCGATAGTTTACATGCATCCTTATAGACCACTTCTACTCAAAGCCGTGCCATGTGAGATTGGAAACAAGCATCTCCAGTGCGCCGATTTTTTGTCTCGGACAGTAAGACAGAATAAAAAATAAATACATACTTACGCATGCAGCATTTTACTACCTAACACCTTATAGCTAGGAAAAGGTTCTATTGTTAGCTTGATATCAAATAATATCCTACGCGAATTTGTACAAAACTACAAATTCTACTGCAAATAAAATCAGCTGTTCTTATGCATTAATGAGCCAGCGATTGATTTGGAAGCCGTGTGTTTTAGGACAATTATCCAATAGCTTGTGCTTAAAATATTCATATTCCTTGTCATCCCAGTCAAAATATTGGTTATCTAAAGTTCACCAGTTGACCAGAGAGAAACAGAATTTAAAACAGAATCGGCTGTTCATTTTATGAAGTTAATTTGTCCGAACAAGTATCAGACTTTCTTTCGGTAGCGTGCAGGCAAATACATTTTTTGCATTTGTGTTGACTGTTCTGAACAATTAAACAATTACATCCACCAGGACCATCAACAAACTAAACAATTGCATTAAATCCTTATTTTTGGTAGCCGTCCTACTACGTGGGGTCAACTGGTACGGAAACGTTTAATTGTATATTATTCTCGGGTTGGCCACTATTGATAAATTGACAGAGATTGTTGCAATTTAAAGTCGATTCGGTGAACTCAACACCGACAGTTTAAGTGAATATCACTTACTGTTAGATAAAAGGCTAACATGCAGGTAAATATACGTGAAATCTATTGCACAATCAGTTCTGAGAGGCCAAGGCCAAGCATATTAAAACATTGAAAGTTGCTTAAAGCAAGATTGACTTTAAATTGGGTTTGACTTTCATGACTTTAACCAGAAAATTATTACGTCAAACTGTCACAAATGTTTTGGATTCTAACTTGAATGACAGGCGGTGAACAGGCATAAGTAATTTAAAGATCTGAGTATTCACAGTCAACTAGATATTAGAAACACATGGTTATCAAAGCCGCTTTATTTGCGAAGTCAAATTATCTTTTTAATTACAGACAGCACAATATGCAAAATTTAAAATATATCACTGGATAAATAACTGTTTCCCGAAGAAACGATTTCACTTGAAAATTCTGTTCAACCAATTTCACAAGTTAGCTCTCTTGACATTGGTTTCGTCACAATGTTCTTGAAAAGCCAGTTCTTCTTTTATGAAGCATATTTCCGGATAACAGACATCTTTCCTCTCATTGTTTTTTCATGGAATTCTTATAAACAACTGTTTGAGCTCAAGCAATCACACTTTTCAAAGAGATTCAGCTATATCCTAGTCCAACTTCATTTGATATACATGGCTGTAGCTACTGGGATATTTATTCATAGGCAACAAGAGGAATCGAGTCGTTCGCTCATTACTTTCGCATTTCATCTCCTTCTTACATCGGCAAGTTGGTATTGCTTTTTGTTTAGGAGTTTCTACACGTTCAGAGCGAATGACCTCATACAATTTATGAACATGATCATCAAGACTGAGAAAGCCCATTTCAATGGTTTGTACATACTTTTAATTTAAATCAGTATAATTAACTTTCATGTGCATAAAATGCTGGATTCTTGTTTAGAAATCATTTGGACTGATAGTTTCATGTTTCTAGTTTCGAAAGCCATTCTAGTTGTCCCATTTCTATCAGCGTGCCTCCTTCCTGCTATTGTAATAGCATCTTACGTATTTGATATCTGGATACTCCCCATGAGATCCTTTGAAGTCGTAGTGACCTGGTACTCAGGCAGAGCTGAGGCTAATGATGTCGAAAAATTCATGAGCTGTATTTTGGATATGATTATGTTTGGAGTCGGTTGTTTCCTCGGAATAACTTATGTTTCCAACTTCTCCGGAATTGGTCACCTCTTCATAACGGACGCATTAGGAAAGCTTTTATTGTAAGTGTGTATAAAATACAATTAAATATTTTGGTAATGATTGCTCAAGTTTGTTTTTTAGTTCCATTGGCACAGAACTTGGAGACAATGTTTATAAAATTAATGGAATTTTAAATCTGTATTCCACTCTTCAAATAATTGAACGCATGTATAACAATTATTACAGGAACATATTCTGGCCTTTGCTTATGCAGGTTGGTGTGCTAGCTATCTGTGTTCCCATTGCCCTATGCATTAGTGAATGGAAAGTCATTTCTAAAGATCCTCGCCTGGTTCTGATGTTTGTTTGTATTATCGATGGTTGGATAGCTTGCATTTTTGCACCATATTGGGCATCTAAAGTAAACACAACATCCGTGACGGTTGTCGAAAGGTTTCGAAAGAAAATACGTTACAGCTGCAATATGTATCTAAGAAAACGTTTGCATTCTAAAATGACACTTGCAATTTGGGTTTCAAATAGTTTCATGGATTCAATAATGCCTCTTACTGTTGTGCTTTTCTGTGTCAATAACACTATTTCCCTACTGATGGTTTTGAAACAAAAAAATAATTGAGTTCGAGTCAATACAAAATGCAACATCGGAAAAATGTTACTGTAATGAATAACTTCGTATCAAAGAATGAATTAATAATTTCATGAAAAGATGAAGTTTCCATCACTATCCATTCTCAAGCGTTATTAAGTTGTAAATAAAGCAAATCTTATACATCTCTTTTTTCCTTCTTCCTTATAATATGATAAGTAAAGCTTTCTTATATCATAGTTGTTTGAAGAATGTGAAACTATTTACCTGATAATATCAAAAAGACATCCCGGATCATCAATGGAGGCTTTTCGCACATAATTCGTTTCTTGTTTCTAAATACACTAACATTTTGCGTACTAATTGTAAGATTAATATGTTCTTTGCCACATTCTGAGAAGGCTTTATCAGTATTTAGCTCAGTGCACAAATATTCACACTCATCGTTGTGGATCTTAGCTGCACCAGTTTCGAAAACAATATTTATTAGCCTTATAATAGATGAGGATATTAACATTCCCACATGTTCAGAAATATGTTGTTGTTATTACTATTATGAGAACATTTATTATCATGATTAGAATTGTGTAACCTAAATAAAATGTTATACTTACGTAATAAATTGACACTCCTAAATACCACTTTTAAATCAATCTCAACTGCCATTTTTGCATCCTAATTCTTTGAAAAATCGCCCCGGGATTCCCACCCCCTTCCCAAATTTTGATCTTTTGATCTTCTTTGTTGTCACTTTAACATCACTTTTCACACACTGACCTGAGAACGTATTTAGGACTTAAAGTTTGACTTACTGCTTGAGTTCATTAATGCATACATACCTGAAGGGATTTCAATGTAACACGAATAATGTTAAAAGCATGAATGATATACTTGAATAAAAGACATAATCTGACTTGTTTTTTATGAATACACTCAACGGAGTACTCTAGGTAAAACTACAAACTTAGAAAGTGCTTTTCAGCATTTTATATAATGAAACAAAAAATTTTACGAACAAAATTATAATTGGAATCAATAATGTTTAGCAATAGTTAATAAATATTTCTAAATACATCAGGCTAGCAATACAATGTGTTATGAAATATTAAACTGGCCACACACATTACTTGCCAAAGACACATATTAGGTTCGATCGTTCGACTTCGGAATACCAATCTGTCAGATTGAATTGACAGTCACATGAGCCAACAAAAGCAGCCTTGCATTCAAAACTCGGCTTCCCATTTCACCTGTAGAATAAAGTCTTCGAGATTTCTTCGCTGAGAACTAACTAAAAAGCAAATATAAAATGATTTCGTTACTGTTAGCTTTTGGCTATGCTTCACATTTGTAAATTAGAAAATTGTGTAAATTGAGTATACTGTGTGAACCCTAAGTATTGTTCATCATGCATTTCTGTGTCCCTATGCGTGCCATGAATCTTCAATGACTTTCTTACAGAGATATGGGCATTGTGAGGACCAGGTGAGTTTTGAAGGAGAATATTCAGAATAGGCATGCATTGTTGGGATCCCACGTGTAGCAGGCGCCTCCGGATATAACAGGTTCACTCACTTCACTCATTTAAGTCGAGAGAAGACTAGCAGCTGTGGCTTCTTTGTACACTCATTAATTTATTTACAATTTACTCTCGAAAAACACTCCATTTGTTAAACAATACTCATAAAATGGGCAAAATCACAAAAGTCCAACACATGTGCTACTTTTGCACAGTGAAGTTTAATAATATTAACCATCTCTGTCGTCACTTGCGGCTTCACACAAACGAAGAGCCATGGAAGTGCATATTGTGTGTCGACGTGACATTCAGACATATTGAAACCTATAAAATCCACAAGAAATTGGTTCACGGTGAAATAAAATCAGCGCAACCCCATTTTAGGCGTTTTGAGTGCAGTTTTTGTGAAAAGAAATTTTTCCAGAGTGATAGCTTAAAAAACATTTTCGAGTTCACACGAAGGAAAGGACTTATTTTTGTTATTTTTGTGTTCGTGCATCATTTAGTAATTATAACTGCCTCCTAAACCATATGCTGGTGAAACATTTAAATGAGAAAGCATTTAAGTGCTCGATGTGTGCCTTCAGAACCATTCATAAGGTTGTTATTAAAAAACACGAGGATAAAATGCATCGCATGTTGAGTGAAAAAATTAAATGCTCGATGTGTGGTGTAAGAGTTCAAAGAATGTTATTAAAAGAGCACAATCTGATTGTTCACGATATATGCCCTTTCCGTAGGTACAAGTGCTATTTTTGTCCTAAAAAGTTCACCAATCCAAGCACGCTTGAGCGACACGTGAATACCCACACCAAAGAATGTCACATTACATGCTCAAAGTGTTCTTATACCACAGCAGTGAATTCACATTTGCAAAGACACAAAATTGAAGTACACAAGGAGGTACTGAGGAGATTACAATGTACGTGGTGTAATGAGGTGTTTACTCTTCACTCCAAATTGAGAAAGCACATCACAGAAGCTCATACTTTGGTCAACGGAAACTTCGTTTGCTACTTTTGCACGGATGTTGTTAAAAAATATCCACACTACGAATCCCTAAGGCGGCATCTGAAATTACACACGACAGAAAAACACTAATCCACAATGCATCCAGGGGGTAAATTCCAAATTATATTTCGTCCTTCTTAGAAGCAAACCGTTGAAACTGCAATCGGTAAACATTTAAATCAATCATTAAAAATTTTAATAAATTTATCATTCCTGTAACACGGTTAAAATGACCACTTTACAATATTTAGGTTTTTAGCTGAGCGACACCTTACGCAGGGGTATATTTTGCCATCAGTAGATATCTGGATCTTATATTCAGGAGAGACGAAGTCGGCTTTAAATTCTTATCACCTCACATTCCAGCATAAACCTGACTCCAGACTCTTCTCAACTATCGACACAGTTACAGCAACATGTTTGTATTATTTTAAATGCTGAGTAAAACTTCCACAACATCGCACACAATACTAAATAAAAAAGTAGAATATAATTTTATTTCGAATATTTTCTGAACAAAATGTGAGTGATTAGAGAAATACCATTGATTGCGAGTTGATAGTATTTCAAAAAATAATTACAACCCTTGGCAGTAAAAGCCATGCAGTTGGTGAGTTTTGGCCTATCGTGTCTCACTTATACTGAGGCTCCTTCATCCAACTAATCAGTGACCCAACTGTTCCAACCTGTGATGTTTGTTTTAATAGTCACTATCCATTTAATTGTTCATAATAAACATATTTCATGCAGAATGTCGCAGCCCAGATAATTAAGGTATAAGCTAGGATTCTTTGGAAGTTGGTAGGCACAAACTATAATATTTCCTTACCAATAAGTTCAACGGTCTGCAAATAACTGTATAAAATCTCCACTTTGACCCATTTTATGACCCTGCTGGTCATTTGTTTCACCTATGGGCCCCAAAATCTGGACGGACACTCAACTGACTTTTCGAAATGAACGCAAATTTTGGTGTGGATCTGTCTGCTGGTTCTGGAGTTGAATCGCGACCTGCCTTGTTGTGAAGTTAAACTATATTTTCAATCACATTACACAATATCTTCAGAACATTTTCCGAAATTTAATTCCCTTGACATTGGTTTCGTCACAATTATCTAGGTAAGACTTTTTCGATTTTGAAATATATGTCAGGTAACTGGAATCTGCCTTACAATTGTTTTAATAGGTTTCGGATGAACGCCAATTTGCGCTCAAGCAATCACAATTTTCGAGAAATTTTAGCTATACTGAAATTCAAATCCATTTTGCATGCATATTTGTACCTACTGGGATCTTAATTCCCAGGCAACAAGAGGAATTCTGCTTTTCTCTCGTTACTTTGCGTTTCATCTCCTTACGACGTCAAGCTCGTATGGCTGTCTGTTCAGAAGTTTCTACACCTAACCAAACCATTATGACCGATTTTATCATCCTCCTTGTGTCGAAAGCAATTCTCTGGGTACTATCTTTATCACATGCATTCTTCCTGCAATTGTAGTGATATCCTGCGACATCCTTAAAGACTCGGTGAACTCATAATCGGACTTAAAATATTTTATAAAATGTATTTCAAAAATAAATAAAACAAATATAAAATCTTGTTTTGTTCCAAGATCCGAGGTTTTCCTATATTTTCTGTCTTAAGGTTGAATAAACCTTCATAATTTCGTTCACAATCAGTAGTTAGAATCTATTGTTTCATTATTTATGATGTAGCCGATAGATATGCATAAGACTATAATTGAATTGTTATATTATTATGAAACAACAAGAGTGAAGTTCACACTATAATGCGGCTTTGTAGTGATCATAAAGTTTATTGTGACATAAGAAGATTAAGTCTAGCCTTAAATGTCTGACCAACCACATTGCTTTCAGGATTTAAATTTAAGCTTACTAGCTTTCGTAATAATGTTTCTTTCCCAATCAGCTTACAAAAAGGTCTTAAGTAAATCAAATATTTATTAAATATATCACGCGTATCGTAAACTCCAACTATTAATAAGTTTTTGTAGAAATGTTCTTTTGTCGACGATGAATAAAAAACTCAGAGTCACAAAAGAATCGAAAGTGAAAGTTAAAAGCGAAGTACTGTTGCACCTCAGACTTGATAATCACTCATTATTCCAAGAAAAATTTTTTAAGGTACTTTTGAACAAAAATTAAAATTAATTCGATTAGGTGAGTACTTAATTTAAACCCGGCATTATAAGTATTAACATTATTTAGTTCATTGGTACTTTTTCAATCAGAAACAAAAATTGAAGTAAACAGGAATTAATAGGAAAAATTTTCCAGTAATTAGGCTACAGTCTCCCAGTCTCCTTGGTTCTTTTACTTGCCCCAAGTTAATCCATCGCAATGTTTGTTGGGATGTACATAATAAAAAGCACTTAAAGTAAAATTGTATATCTACAGTGAAATTCTGTGCTGTCAGTAACAAATGTAACATAATATCTGTAGGACTACGTCATTTGTTTGGTTAAAAAATTTGTTTTGATGCTTTATATTTCAAACTGATCGTAGCTCTTATACAAGAGTTACAAGAAAACAATTCTGTGTGAACCTGATTCCTCAGCCAGGAGAAGGACTTTCAAGTATAAATCTTCAGCATAGCACTTCACGTTTCGTAGAACTTCTTCTACTCCTTTTCGTCGATTTCTCAACTGGAAACAGTAACAATCGTATAGTATACCCGCAAACATAAAAGTTTTTAATTAAAACTCAGAAGGTAGTAGTTGCATTTACAGTGGCCTTGGTGAATGCAAACGACTCCTTCAAATGCTCCTGAATCTTGTGTTGAGCTAATATATTCAGCTCGTATTTCCAACGAGGCTCCTCTGAAACTGCACGTTTAATGCTTCCCGTAGCTTCCCGCAGTCGATCCACAGCAGATGAGTTCCCATGGTAATAAGGAATTGGAGGTCCGTCCTCAAGCCTAACTCGATTCAACGTCTCATCTCTTGTGACCTTATCCAGGTTATTCGGTTTGTGAATGTCAAACGCCTTCACCAGCTAAAAACACCATTATTATCCTCAAGTTCATTATTCTAGTAATTTATTAATAAATAAATTTTATATATTCCTTCACCTCATTAAAGCGAGCTTCTCTGTTCTTCAGAAATTCACGAAATTTCTTCAAAACGTCATTAGTATCAATGAGGTCTTCCTTCTTAAATGATCTACCCTCTTGGCGTTCTGGCATCTCGCCCAGAAATATAATCCCAAATTGCTGGTGCAGAATATTCAAATCGTCCTGGGAGACTTTGCAGAATTGTGTGTCTACGAACGACTCCTTTGTGAACTGAGACTCTCTAAGAAAGATATGTCCCTTACTCGTAAGCACGATTCCAAACAAATCCATCTGTTGCAATTATACAATCAATTATTCCTAGCATCATCATAATTTAGACCTTCAGTAGACTTTGTAGCCAACGGCGTACCTCTGTTTGTTCGTTCGCAATTGTTGCCGTGAGGTTAACCAATGAACTCAGCGTAGAACCGAAATCAAAAGAACCAACTCTTTGTATCCCCCTTACGTTTTTGTTCTTTTCTAATAGTGTGATTGATTTTCGAATTTCATTCAGAGTCTCGTTAACTAAGTTAAGCTTCCTGAGGGTCCTGTCATGGTAGTCAATTTGAAAGCGGCTCGGTTTACTCGCCTCTGTCTACAATGAAAATTACACTTACAAATACTGTTGTATTAAGTGAAGTTAAAACGAATGATATTAAAACACTTACGGCTGTAAGACCAACAAGGAGGTGATCGTTGACCTTAAGCATGTGGTCCAGGATCTCACTGGGCCGAGTAAAATTGCACTCGTCAACTTTATTCACCTTGACTGAAACTCGGGTGCACAAGTAAACCAAGAATCCAAATCCAACGAAGATTCCTACGATCAGCGTGAAGAGAGTGGTTATTTTAGCCAAACGAAGAAACCCCAGTTTTTGTTGCAAGGATGGATTGATTGGTTGGGGTACTTCCAGTTGATTCAAATCTATCGCACGGTGAAACTGAAACCCTCCCATTTTCGATAATCCAACCAACAAGGAACAAATAGTCTGATATTCTAATTGCCCTTATGTAGGGTTCGTTGAAGGCAAGGGTTTACTTTATTAATATTTGTTGTGGATTTTATGTATATGTGAGAAATAGAAACGGGCTCATGAAGGACTCAAAGCTTTAAGCTTTGACTGAGGGTGAACGGAGATAATATTAAACAATATCCTGCCAATCGACAGAATCTTAGTTAGGAATTTTAGCAACTGTGAAGGGATATGACACAGGCGAAATGGGTTTTATGGTTTTTCTACTTAACTCGACCGCTTAGTCTTATACTCTCTGAAGTCGACACTTGGTGTATGAATCACAGTCAGCTCTAACATTTTATTTCTACATGTCTAGTCGTTTTTCAGGTTCAGTTAGCTGAAGCGACTTGATGTTTTTCTTCATGGCTTCGAGAAAATGCAGAGTGGTAATAATACGTGGACGTTTATCCCGTGCAGAAAATAAGAACCAACCCTAATTGTATATCTGGTCCGAGTTTTTCCTACATATCTGTTCATAGTTCTTGCTCAATAAACATATTTGCTATGATGACCCGTCTTTCATAATCACTTATAGTCCCTAAATACTTCTGCCCTGTCTTGTGAATGCTGGTGTTCTTGCAACATAACTACTGCGACTAGGTTTTTATTAGCTAAATATTAAATATAGAAGATACATTACGCTAACTGTTTTGTTCGTCTCAGTCTGTTTGTTTGTATCCACCATCAAGATTTGTCACGTGGACTTTTAATTTATGTCTTAATATGACTGCAGTTGGAGACATAGGTTCAATTATGGACCATGAATTTCTTTCCCTTCGTGCATAATGCAGCGATAGATGGAGAGTTATCGACCTGTAAATCACTGCTAACACATGCGCACTGGGTTAACAACCAAATGTTCATGTGATTTTTTAAAAGTAAGATTTAGTTAAAATTCGAACGTGGAGGAGAATTTAATTCCTTGGGAGCTGTTAGTAACAACAAATTAATTCCAATAATGACCGTACAATGTTGCTTGGGGAAAATTTTGATAACTGGTAGATTACCTAGGTCCCAATAAACAATTTTAGCATGGAAGACTTAATTCGTAAATCAGTTCCAAAATTCTTGCTTGATTCTATTCTTTTCAAAGATTATCTCGAGTGAGTAAGGTGTATGTCTCGGGAAACAAACTTCATAAACTCAAAATTTTAAAGCTGACTGAAGACACAAAATATCTTCATGCATCCCCGTGATCACTGAAGTTCAAATATCTGTGTTTCAGCTGTGACCAGCATTGCGATTGAGCTTTTGAACATTAAGATTCACATGACTAACTAAAGAAAGTAATCGTAATAGATCAGCTAGGTGAAATCTTAAATTTAAAGGGTGAAATACGGAAAGAGAATATATTATAAATGAGCACACTTTAGTAAAGACATAAGCTCAGACGTAGTATGTAAAGTAATAATGAGTAACAGCAATGTTTTATTGGAAAAAATAGGTTCCTTGAAGTATTTTGTCGTCGCATTTTTATTTTTTGAATCTGAACCATGGTAATAGTAAAGATACTTGAACCAAGCAGGGTTCTATAAACATAGATAATTCCCAATTTTGCAGAAATACTCCGCGAGATCAAGGATATTAACCAGCGTAAAGAGTGTAAACATTAATAAGATGATATAAACTTCATTATTAAATTAATAAAAATAAAAATTTACTTCTGTAACACATAATACTCCTCTTTTGGTGTAGTTTCAGGAAGTAACACTTCGAAAGTTCCAGATGGTCTTTTACCTTTCACGAAGTCCACATAATTTGAACCTACTTCGCTATACATTGGAAATTTATTGAACAAATATCAATTGAAGTCTCAGAAGAATTGTGAATCAATAACTTTGATGGTGTAAAACTCATATCCTACAATCATGGATGACCAGGGAAGCAGCAACGATACCCATCTTAACAGTTTATGATTCTCACATGTTACAGGTTCCAACCAGCTAATTTGTATCAAAAGTAAGGTGTAAGCGTCCGTAATACACAGGATTATTCTTTAAACGCGCAAACATATCTTACGTTTGAAAACAATGGTTTGCACAATATTTTAGTTTTACAGAAGTTTTCACCTAAAGTTATCACTCCACTTCCAACTAAATACAACACACGTGATTGACTGAATGAATTTACAACCTTCCAGTAGTATGTTTATTATTACATTGTTTTATTTTGGCACGAATTTTCGACACAAAATCTACTGTAATGAGAACACACATTTTCTGTTGAAATCTATAACAAACAAGCGGTGTTGAGAGTAACAGTACCTTACCTCCTGTACAGTACATAATCAGAAACAGTTCACATCTGAACAAAATAGCAGGAGGCTATTGGTTTCTACCGAATAAATCCATGTTCTTGTTGATAATCCTCAAAGATATGATAAGTGCTTCGAAATTGACGTTGGTTACTATTTGATGCTTTACGGACATTGGGTGCTACTTATTTCTGTTAAAGTGAACAATTGTAGTGTCAATAATGTTAATGCGTTAATTTTTAATTAGAAAATCATAAATAATTCAAATGACTGAAACTCGAAAATTCCTACTACTCCGCTGTTGCTATCACGTTTGCGCTTTTGATATTCGTCTTAAAGGAAACCACAATTCACAATAACTATCTTGAAATTATTATGCATGCTCGGTTAAAGGGGAGTTCTCTGACTCAACTCAGTTTTTTGAACAAATGTTTTGTCATTTGAAGCTCTAACGGAAGCGCAAGCAAATTTTTTCTAAATTTTTAGTAGTGATTCTGTATACTACATAAATGGGTGCAGTGCTGTATAATGGACATGCATCTATGATACTGATATTAACTCTATTATCCTATTGGAAGAAAACATATCTTCAAGCAATTATTCCTTAATTTTACAAATTAGACGGCATCATAAATAATATTCAAAAAGCTTATGACGACAATGCGCACACGATCATTAAGCATTGACATATTCTGCATGTGAATCCTGAAGTTGGTCAAACAGGAGAAATAATGTTGTTTTTAATTAAATTATATCTACGGAGCTGAATGATTGACTTTGGTCTGAGGGCAAGCTGAACTGTGATAATCATATTTTTATGCTTCTTCCTAATTTTAGTTCATTGCAGATATACAGTTAACTTCCAAACTGATGTTCATCAATCATATTACTAGACTTCTCTGTGAATTAGAATATTAGACATTGCGGATCTGTCACTTTATTTGTTTGTCAGATAGTTCTGCTCACATTTCGCTTGAATTAAAATATTCGTGCATCGATGAAAGCTTCCTTATTAAAGTGTCGATATGTTCTGCAGTTAAGGCAACTAACAGCAGATTTGAGGATATTGCTTTAATTGCAAAACCGTTCAACAGCAAACAATTTTTCACATAGATTCTTGTTCGAATGCATAGATAATAAATCTATTGCACGCGATCTGGTTTGCACATAACTTGATGAAATTGTTCCTGTTTCTATTGACGAGAAGGACTCATCAAGTAAAACACGCAAAAGATTTGTTTCATTGTTTAAAAAAATTGTGGCATGTCAACATAATTGATTGATGAAAGAACCCAAAAGCGAAAAAGCAGTTAGTTTTCAGCCACAAAATGCACCCGATTCACAATCCAAGATTCCTCTTGCAAGCAACATTCTTGTAGCTATAGTTTTGCAATAAAACATCAAGTCCACATAAATCTTCTTCTAGTTCTAATCAAGTCTTTGCATTAGCTAGACTCTCTAAATTTTCCATACAGTTTGGACTTTATTATTTTACTATAAATTACTCTGTTTTCCCAAAAATTCTACAATGGACTATATCCACATTATTATTTTAGTCCTTTGTTTCATAAAACTATCCTCTACACAAATTGTAGCAGAATCAGATAACTTACTCCTAACGGAACGGCAAGAGAATATTTTTATTAGTGGAGTTGCTGTAGACTATTCATTTAACGAAACTATTTCCCAAAATGACCCTTCAGCAAAACTTATAAGCGTTTCAGGTTGCTCAATGTAAGTTAAATTTTAAAATCATCAAACCACTCATGCATTAAGTTAATCATGTTTACAATTTAGATCTAGCGAACCAGGTAGCTTTAAGCCACACGGATTCGCCCGAAACTTCTGGGTTCAATATGGATCTCCAGCAAAGTGCTTTTTGGTTGGAACTCATGGGCCTTGTCCTGATAGTACTTTGATGGGTCCCATCGAAAACTCTCCATTTGGAATTTGCGTATGCTCCTGTTTTTTTAAAGCAAGAAACAAACCATTCCAGCTATCAGAAGACTCCGTATGTTACGATGATGGTCAGCACCACGCGTTTGTCAATGGAACATGCCACACAATATCACCCCAGGTGGGTTTGTCACAGCTTTCTTACAATATCTAATATGAATGTCTACTTCAAAATAAGTTAACCCGTACCTTTAACTGCTTACCATAACTTCATTATTACATAAAGAGGGACCATGCAAGCCGAACGAGGTTTTATTAGTAGATCAAAACCGAAATGTTCCAGTGTGCAAGCTCCAGGATTGTCCAAAAGCAAATATCTCTCAGCATGAAGCTTTTAAGTATTCCTTTAGATTTAAAATCAACAATACCTGTCATACAGTTGGCGATCGATTATGTAACTTGAGTCCAGAATAGAAAAGTCGTCGCAAAACAGGATCTTACTCTTTCAGATTGTCGTCGAACTTCTGGAAGTTTGACGTGAAGTTTAATGATCCATTTCATTCGTGTATTGAAAGACGCACAGTACTTTTACCTGGGACATGCATTAAATGAATATTCTTGTAACAGCTGGAGAAGTACAGCCAAGTGCTGAAGAGGTGCGTTCCCATACGATTCTTTGGCCGACAAAGCAGCATCGGCTAATTATGTTAATATCGCCATAATTATATTTGGTGAAAATAAAATCGAGGATTTATGCCATCCCCGTTTACATTCATTCGCACTAATTGCACAGCAAAGTCGGGACTTTATACTGTTGTTGTGACCATTCCAATTGATTCTTACAGTTAGGAATAAGTTGTTCGTAAGGAAAGCCATTAAATCTCAATTAAATTTCAAGGATTGATATGATGTACAATAATTTAGAAAGTTAAACTATTGTTTTTCTAATTAATTTGATATGATGGTATTCGTAATCGTTAATAATTCACCGGGAAAATATCCTCTACCCGATTCGAGCGACCGATTCCAAAGTTCCAGATTGAGAATGTGAAGCATGACTATTATGGAGAATACAAATTGTATAATTCTCAAATTGAGAAGTGGAAACCTAACTTGCTTCTCAGACTACCAAAATCCCATTTAGTGACATTCACGCAAACTGTTACGCAGGAAATTCCTTAAGGGACATCAATTTGATTGTGTACTACGCATTGTTTTTAATAAATATTTCCAGCAGAGAACTAAATAGACCTCTTAAGATATCTTGAAACTCTACCTATTGCTTTATTTTATTTTTTGCCTTACGATTTCCAGGGGTGGTTTTTAGCCCAGGTAATATTGGGCTTATAGGAGGACGTAACACGGCAGGCCGTCCGACCGTCTGTCTGTTATGTGT
>JAQGAC010000549.1:0-22934 GCA_034696585.1 Isotomurus maculatus
ATATCAGCCTCTCCTAGAAGACCTACGAGAGACTCCTGCAACATGTGGACAGGGACCACTTGACCTTCGAGGGAATCACAATTAGTGGTGAGTGTTTAAGTTGGGCTTATTTTGTTCACAAAATTATTTTGTGGGCAAAATTCTAGGCGTTTCAGTTACTAACTTTGCTGTGTCGGTCCCAGTTATCTGCTCCAGTGAGAGTGACGACACCGATGACGACAAGGACGAGGACTCTATTTCTGAACTCTCTGCAACTTCTTCCGTTGAAGACAATTGATTTGATCTAAAAAATCTTAGCAGTACTAGGTTTATACGTTATACTGTCAATAATCATATAGTATGTGACATTCCCAGTGTATTGAAATAAAATAGAGTTCAATTTAACTGATCTTTTAGTGAGAACTTTACCTACATTTTAATTATATTATCAGAATCTAATTAAATTATTAAAGTCACAGGTGGTTAGAACAAATAATTTTTAAGATTCATTCTCATCGTCCTCTTCTTCCAGCTTACTCTCATTTGTCTCTTCTGTGTCCATGTCCAGCAGAATGAGACTCCTTCTGTTCTCTCCCGGCAGAGCTCTCACTCCTTCATTATTTAAGTAATACCTTACTGCTACCCTTTCCAGCACCACTGTCGTCCGCCACAGAGCCACTTTCATCCAGTCCACCACATCCTTCGCCTTCTTCGCGTGAATAAAGAGATCATTCAGAGTTTCAGGGAAGTTGCGTTCCACCCACGACTGCCGCAGGGACGCTGGCCTTGGCCCACCTTTCCTTTTCACCCCCACTGCTGCTTTCAGCCTCTCCTCCTGTTTCTGCTTTTGTACTTGCTTGATTATGTTCATTGTTGTTCGAATCGGGGTCTTCTTTACCACGCTCTGAGGAGACAAAGATGCTGATCCATCGCTGTCCGTAAACGGACTGGCACTTCTCAATCCATTCAACGCTGGATGTCCTTTGCTCGCTGGTACCTGTAACCTCTTACTACTTCGAGTAACAGCGACTATTTCCACATCCGCATCATCGTCACATTTCTTTATACTATAAGTAACTGCTGCTTTCAACTTTGGCGTTCCTGAAGCCGAAGGAGGCAGTCCAGGACGGTTTTGCCGTGTACCTTTCACCGGAACCTCGACGGACTTGTCGACCTTCCTCCACGGCCAGCAAACGACATCCTTGACCTCCAAGTAACCTTCTTTGTTTTTAAACTATTCAAATAATAGTACACAGGAACAACATTTAAAACGGATTCAATATAGCTTGCCCGTCAAGTGTGTTTATATTCGGGCCGGTTGTTGTCTTTGTTTTGTTCGCGCCAGTTTGATTTGAAATGAAGCTGGGTCACCTTGCCCCAACAGTTAACAACACAGCGCGCGGGTATACCCAATTGTGGTGCTGGATTGAAGGAGGCGTGGGAGGCGAGTTAACACACGGGGAAGCAGGCAGAACATTTCCAGTTCCAACGACGTCGCGTGTGTAGGAAGACTGCAGGGAGTCGAAGTCATCTTCAAGTGCTGCAAGGACCCAACGGCACCAAGATGGTGAAAACAGCGATTTAACCTCAGACACCACGAAAAAGGGTTCGAGGAAGAGAAGGCGACTTGTGAGTGTGAACAGGAAGGGAGGAAAAACCGTTGTTCGGGGGACGGTGATGTGAAGACGAAACCCGTTGTGCCCAGCTCCTCATCCAATGCTGCAGCAGGCAAGGGTCCGTCTGTGAAGAAGCGGACACGTTCGTCGATTTCTTCGGTAAGAAAGCTTACCTGACCTTGTCAACCCGAGACTCTTCAATTTTACACTCTTTCACACAGGACTATTTATTTAGTTTTGTTTAATTCATGTTGGCTTCTTATGTAGATTTTAATAGAGCGACGATCATGATGATACAGAATAAGAACAAAGTAGGGCAGGGATGCGATAAAGAGATTCCTAGAAGACCTACGAGAGACTCCTGCAACATGTGGATAGGGACCACTTGACCTTCGAGGGAATCACAATTTTTGATTCTTGGTGAGTGTTTTTTAAGTTGGGTTTAATGTGTGCGCAAAATTATATTGTGTGCAAAATTCTTGGCGTTTCATTTAATTACTTTCGTGTGTCATTCCTAGCTTTGTGCTCCAGTGACAGTGACGACACTGATTTTCTAACTCATACTTCTTCAAGCGAGCTAATAAATGTGTCATTGTCGGCGAGGCGCTTGGTACGCTGTCCCACGCCTTACTGAACGCCGTAATCTCTTCGGGCAGGCCTAAAGTGATTTTGGTTATGACTGTGTCTTTATCAAGGACCACACCCATCTCCCTTAATGATCGTGTCAGCTCTTCCACTTCTTCAAATGCCTTGACCAGTGATTGATTTGCTCCAATCTTGTAGTTCAAAAACCTTGCCATGGTATTTTGTTTGTTCATAGCGAGTCTTTAAGGCGATCTAATATAGCCGTTGATGTGGTGCAGCTATAAATATGGTTTGCTTGATGGACGGTAAAGTTCGGTACAATAACTGACTGCACGTGGGTATCCAGGTTATCCCACGCATCTTGTTCTGCTGCATTTGTTGCAGGTCTCGCTTTCGTGCCACTCACTGCGTCCCTTAGTTCCAAGGACTTCAGCATAAGCGTTGCTTGGAGACGCCACTGGGAGTAGTTTTTGTAGGTCAAATTCACAATGTGCGCCAAGTCAAACCGTTTTCTTGCCGTTGCCATGTTCAAGCGAAGCAGAATTTAAAAATTCGCTTTAAATTTTAGCTGAGTCTAGGACAATGATGGGTGGTATTGGACGGGTGGCTCGTGCCTTGTCCAATGCTGGTTTGCTTGGGTCTCCTTTCGTCGCTTTGGGTTGTTTCACTGTTGTCAATCAAGGTCTTCCTCACTCAGGGTGCGAAGTTCACCACTTACCAAGCATATATCACAGTGGTATTAACCTGGTAATTAATGTGATCAATGGTATCAATGTTATAAATTCCTTAACATTGAAGGATAAAGAGAATTGTAGCGTTGTATGATACATTGATCACATTTGTCATATTAATACTCAAAAACTCGTGGTGAAATGAATCGTTATTTCTTTAACAATTTATACCACTAATTAATAACGATAACAAAATACCACTTCGCACCGTGTCCTCGCTGAAGAATGAATAACACTAATTGTTCTGACAAAGTCGTCCCTTTCTCTAATCAGATTACGGGACACTGACCGACTCTTGGACCACTGCACTTTCACTTTTTGCAGTTGTATGGTCACTTTCACTCGAGTCCTCACTGACCAGAACACACTGACTGTTATGCAAAATTGCATTGACACTTGTTCCAACACTTAAAGAGGCGATGTGAGACACTGTTACTTTAGTAAACTAACTTTAGCATAGGATCAAAAATCTACTAACTAACATGGTTATACGAACCACGCTCTGCTACCATGTGAGGTAAAACAGAGTGGTTGGTGGCAAGAATAGAACTGGATGAATTTATTCATTATTGTAGCCGTTTTATGATTATGACCAACCAAACACAAAAATGCACGCAAGGAACATAAGGAAACGTTTTGAGTTAGGAACAAGGGATTAATGCGTAGGAGTACACCCTTATAAATACCCAGGACCCTTTTTGTTTAAAAGGATTAAAAGACCCACAATACAAATTGGGTACACACACAAACACATACTTGGGAATTGACAACTTCTCACACATATTTATGGAGGTAATGTAAAATGAAACAATTTTAAATACAAAACAGGAGACCAACATAATTATTTTTCAATTGCTAAATTAATTAAAGATGAAATGAATTCGTTTTATTTGAAAATGCTGTGCAATAATTAAATTCTTAATTTTTGTGGTTTGCAATATATTAAAAGGAATTGAATAACTATGTCTTTATTACCTTGCGTTAAATAGTTCCACTCATTCAGTGTTAAATTTCAGTGTAGGTACTTTGCGTTCTTTTACTTTTCACTCCATTACTTTTCATTCCTAGAATCGCTCAAGTCGACTCATCACCATTAATGAATTGTTTCAACACTGAAATTTAACACTGAAGGAGGATTCTAGAAATGAAAGGTAATGGAATGAAAAGTAATGAAATGAAAAGTAAAGGAATGCAAAGTAAAGAATGAAAAGTAAAGGGGAATATAAAGTAAGACGGAATAAAAAGTAAAGGGGAATATAAAGTAAGACGGAATAAAAAGTAAAGGGGAATATAAAGTCAGACGGATTAAAATGTAAAGGGGAATATAAAGTAAGACGGAATAAAAAGTAAAGGGTAATGGAATGAGAAGTAAAAGAATGCAAAGTAAAGGGAACTAGAAAGTAAGACGGAATGAAAAGTACACAGGAATGGAAGGTAAGACGGAATAAACAGCAAAGGTGAATGGAAAGAAAGACGGAATCAGAAGTAAAGGAATTCAAATGAACGGAATGATAAGTAAGGTGGAATGAAAACTAACGAAATGTAAAGTCATCATCATGATAATCTGCATGCAACAAACAATAGAGAAAAAAATATGAGAGTTCTTACGCATGTTCGTACAAATAAGTTGTTATCGTTGCGGAAAAAAATAAAATAACGTGAGGTTTGATATAAATTCGTATATAAGGGCCAGATTTTCCAAAAAACCCAGCGAAAATCAGTGACCTACCGCTCGTTTTCAAAGTTTGTTAAAGCCTTGCTAATTCATAATTTCCAAAAACTTGTAATTTCAAGCAATTTAATGCAAATAATTGTAGAATCCTACCACAAACTCTGTTTGAATTCAAAGTAAAGTTACAAGAGCAGTAGATTTATATTGAAATGTTTTATCAATTATCTAAGGTTGTTTGTCTTTGTTATTCGATACCCCTTTGACTTTAGGCCCTTGACCTTAATAGTTATAAAAAGACGATTTTTTAAATTAAAATCGATACAAGCCTTATAAATCAAGCTAGACGCAAAGTAGTAACCTTCATGACCTTGTTCGGTATTCGTAAAGATATTTACATTTGGAGTGCGGAATGTTCAGTCAAACTATTTGAATTAATTCGTATGCTTTTAAAATCAAACCTTATTCAAGATATGACAATGATACGTCTACTCAGCAATTACTTGAACTTCGCAAGACAGCTGCCAAATAGATAAATGCAACATTGTAATTCTAGTAGGATATAACGAGTTTGTTTGACTTTAAAAGCCAGGCATCCATCTTGTGCTCCCTTGTCAGACTTGAGCATAAAGGTTTTTCTGCAAGAATTTTTTGGGAAACGAAGAATAAAATGTTGCGATGATCGCAAATTTTAAACTCAACCGGGACACCAAGCGCTGAACTGTCACTAACCGGTGATTGTCTGGCCAATGAGACTACTGAGCAATTTATACTACATTGAGAGAAGAAAGTTTCTCGAATGAGGAGCCATGATTTGTAACATCCTCCCTTTGCTCTACTGAAGGATTTCATTCTAATTGTATTCGACTTTTGAAGATTTTTGGCAATGCATTTGTATGGGAGATGAAGTAGATTATTTGGAACTAATAGTCCAATACTTAATCCGGACAAATTTCCTACAAAATTGACTAAGGAGCCACTTATGAAACATTCTACGAAGGGAGGAGATATTGGTTTAGATTTTCTAAAACACTGCTTCGCTGACAGTGCTTGCACCAATTGTAACCCACGAATTCATGCGTAACTACAAGCAAAATATCACAAAGACCTAAACAATAATGAGGGTGGATCATTGCTTGATGAAATGAGATTTTGAGATTGGTTAGTTATGGTGTTTCCAATCCTGCTTATTTCGATCAACACGAAGAAAGTTTTAAGCTTCTCCTTGTATGGTGTATGTGGATATCTGTGTAGACTCAGAGTGAGTCAGTCGTTGCTGAGCTGTCGGAGAGCAATAAAGGACGAGTGTGTGCTCTGAGTTCCTGTGTATATTCTCCTGTTGATTTGTCGGTGTTTAGGCTTTGCCCTCGTCCCAGTTGACGTGACCATCGGCATCCCCTGACACTAAACTTTGTAGTTACATGGACAAATTTCTTTCATCCAGCTGAAATCTCAATTTTTGAAAACCAACAAACAAGAAACAACATAATTTTTTTGAAGCAAATATTGGATCCTCGGCTGATATTATTTGTTAAGTTGAAAATCACATTGTACATTTTATTTTTACTATTGTATTGTATGTATTGTATTGTATTTGTGACCTTTCTGAATGTTATCCATGTGGTTATAAAATAAAAGTTTTGATCTTCAAGCTCAATTAAAGCAGAATGAGCCAAGTCCTCTTATGTTGGCTAAACCACAAGCTATTATATTTTTCGAGCCATGGAAAATAAATCACAAACACCCAAAAGCACAAATTTACAACAGGATATCGATTTGAAGTTTGAATTTTGTTAAAGAGAAAAAAACACGACATTTTTCCAAATATGTGGCTTTGAATCTTTATTCACAAGCCGTCGGAGCCCATGGAACAGGCATAGCCTTTTCGAATTCTAAAAGATTTAAAATTTGTCATTGGGATCTCCACTAAGTGCATCGAAAATCATAAATATATTATATGGTTCGCAGGATCAAAACCTAATTCTCCATTAGCTTGACAACAAGTCATAATACCTTATACGCCGAAATTTGAGGCATACTTGGAGTACCTCCGTCCATTCAGGAATAAATCAAGGCGTTGAGAATAACCCCTATCCCTTACAATAACGTCGCTTTTGGATGAGAACCCTGATCTTGAAGGGCTTATTCTGCTGCTGGGTTTGTTTGTAGCCATATAACGGGTCTTGTATGTAGTCAACCCAGGGGTCTTGCTAGCAGCCAACTCACGGTGCTTGCTTGAAGCAAACACATGGGGCTTGTAGGTCTCATCCAACCTCAAATAAGTTGATGCGTAATCCTAGGTTCATACTTTAGCTACCTCTTCTATTTTTTCATGGATGGATGAGGTTAGGTTAAAAATAAAAGACCCTACTATCCAATTCAATCATCGATCCCAATTCAATTCTCAATTTTGGTTAGGCTTGTCGAATAGGACCTGCCCGTGTCACTGGGGACCCCAGCATTCGGTCAAAGACCCGCACCTCGCAGGGCTGTTGGGACACTAAAATGCATTTGGAGACGTAGGTATGTCATTATGTGCCCTCACATGCCTTTTGGGACACTACCATGGTTTTAAAGACCCGGTTATATCTTTTGGGAGACACTCGCATGTCTTTGAGGACACTAACTTGCGTTGGGGATACTCGCATGTCGTTTGGGACACCCACATGTCGATAGGCACAATCGCATGTCGTTGGGGACACTCACTTGTTGTCGGGACACTTGCATGTCGTTGGCGATACTCATATGTAGTTGGGGACACTCACATTTCGTTGGAAACCCAGCCATGTCGATCGTAATGCAATCATGTCGTAAGTAAACTCAGTATGCCGTTGGTAAAACTAACTTGTCGTCGGGAACCCAATTATATCCTAAAGGACCCAATCATGTCGCTAGGGACCCAAAGTAGTTGTTGGGAACCCAACCTTATCCTTGAGGACCCGAAGTGGTTTTATTTTGTTGGGGTCTCTACTCTCCTTAGAAGCTTTATAAAAGAAAAATCAGACAACAAGAAGAATGGGTAGCCGATAAAATCGCGTGTTTTTACACGTGGCTTTTTGGTCCGGTGGTTAAGTCTTAGCTTGTGATCCAGGCGAACCGAGTTCGATCCTAGCTTCCCTTGTCGAAAACTTTTTGCACCTGTATTTTTCAACGAAACCTCGTATACGCACACATGGAGTAATTTGTGTGCCAAATGATTGTTGTATGACATAATTAGGACCCCAAAAACAACAAAAAACCCGAAATAAATTTTATTGCAGCAATTTTAATTCTAACATTACCATTATTTTTGGAATATTTTGAACATCGCTTGATTTTATCGAAGCTGTGTAAAATTCCTTGTTTATACTTTCAATCCAAATTTACCGACATTGATCAAAATCAACTAATGCTGGCCTAACCCCAGTTGTTTAACTTCTGCACCATGTAAATTAAATTCCATTAACTCAAAAACATGAAATAACATTAGACAGAGGCAAGTTTTATTTCACAAGAAATCCAATCTGATTTTTTAATTTTTGAAATCCAGGAAACATCAAAATGTTTGTAGCAAATATTTTATTCTATGTGTGAAAAGTATTGTGCAATTCGAAGTATCCGTAGAGATGTAATATGCAAAATTGTAGTGTTATGGGATTTGTATGAAAATCCCTCAGTGTTCTCCCGATCTTCAGCCAGTGAAGATCTCTCTCCCAAAATAAACTCTGTCCATTACTATAAGCTACTATAAGCAGACTTTTCTGGACATTGTGATTGTCGTTTTATAATTTGTATTTAGAATGGGCCAAATTTTCTAACGCTGGCTGAATTGAAATTCGAAAATATCGAGTCCGAATACTTAATTTGAAAGTAAAGACAATTTTTGTTCCAAATACTTGAATCTTTGAATTTACTTGAAACACACTTGAAAATATCATTTCTACAACTTCTTGAATAGTTAAAAGTCTTAAGATTTTTCATTGTTTTAGTATGGGATTGAAGTAGAGTCTAACTCGTGACACAGTTAAATAATCCTTGCTTCCACTTCATAATGAACCACAACTTTATCACGTCACTGCAGCTACAAAATAAGATTTTGTACCCGTTATACACGTAATGGGTGATTCACGAAAATGGGCTACATTTTCAACCCTCATAGCGTTCGACCCTGCAGTTCTACCTGATCAGTTTTAGTTTTATGTTAAAGCCAACAAAATTTCCTTCACAAAATTTTTCCCCAAAAGAAACCATAGGTGGACAAATTAACATGTGCCCTGGGCGTTTAAATCTTTCGGTCTGACTTTCCAAAAATCATTTAAACACCTAACCTAACCTAACCTTTTTCTGGGAACCACAATCAATTTCCTAACCAAAATAAGGTATACCACCTAACCAACAGATGGGATATATCTTTATGCTATAGGTTATCAGGTGAAAGTAGGCTAAATTACCTCTGTTGTTCGTTTTTTGAAGGAAGTTAGAGGTTTAAATTAAACCCTTTATTAAACCCTTTTAAACTGCATGAGATCAGTTTTGCTGAATTTTGCCTTAACATGGCCTTATATAAGAGTACGTAAAGTGTGCATCTGAACGTGCCCGTAATTGCTCTAAAGCTACAAAAGTGATAATCTTTAAATTTTGCAGCCTTCTGGCAAAAGCGATATCGGTGCATTAAGAGAAAACTGAAATTTAGTTTTGATGATTATATCATTTGTCGCATGTGCTTAAGTCCAGAAAGGTGCTTGATCTTATTTACTGAATAATGAATAGTTCGAGACTTTTTAAACCAATATGACCATTTATTTTTGGAATAAGCCGGACTGATTTAATTTAGATATTAACCAAGTCATGGTCTCCAATTAAACTGCGTCATGCACAAATCTTACACTAATAAAGTGTTTTGCATAAACTGAATGTTTTTACATTATATGCTTTAGATATAACACCAATTGATTTGAGGGCTTGCAATTGCTCAGTATTTTTGAAATCGTTATTCCAGTCATGTAAGGGTATTTTTCAAGTATCCAACCTATTAGCAACTACTATTTAATCAACCTGAACTACATTTTTAAATGCATTTGAAACGGTTTTTTCAGGTTTATTCTCTGGGTTAGTCACTAATCGGCTTTAAAGAGACCAAATCTTTGTAAAATGATATATTTTTAACAACAGTCTGTATAATGTTTTATTTAATATAAATTATCCTGGCCTCGAGAATCTTCTTGGTGCAGGATTTTTGCACTGGTCAAATATTCTGTCGTTTTACCAACATTTATGCAAAATAAGTCAATTGAAATATGATAATAAGTTTAAATTTTTGTGTATTTTGGTAGTGTTGTCAAGCTAGTTGGCAGAAATCGATGTTTATGTACGTATGTATAGGTCTTTATTGTGCTAGATTGATATTGATGAATTTTTTACAATCGTCATTCCTTCATTTAAATAAGATAGTAGTGGGTGTTGTAGCAAGGATACACTCAGGACTGTGCATGGGCAGGGGATCCAATTTCCACGTAGGTGAAAGGTTGACTGTTGAGTCGTGGCTTCCACTCCAGTTCGTAAAAGTACCTGCTCCTGACTCCAGTACCATCAGCAGGAGTTGTGCGGTGCTTATATAGCGGCTATGAGCCTATGATTAAGACAGGTCTTCATCCCCCTTGTCCTATCTCCATGTGCACACAGGAAGGCACATCTTCGCACTGCATCACAATACCTTTTTCTAAACGTACACATCAGAGCTCCTGATCACTGCCGGTACGGGATAAAAATCTGTATTTATGTTTACTGGAAATGACATTTCTAATGAAAATTGCTGCCAATCATAACCGATATCAGTATCAAGCTTCCTAATTTTTGCAAGTGAAACTTTAACACCATAGCAGGGCTAATACTAAAAGGATAGCTAACTTTGGCTGATTAATTTACACCTCAATAACTTACGGCCAATATATCCTGCTTGGCGTTAATTACAGTTTCAACTTATTTTAAACTAAATTAAAGAATCAGAAGAAAAAACATGATAATAATTTTAAAATCAGAATTATCTTTATACGCTTTGTTAATTTCAGCCAAATAATAGTAATCGCACACAAATCGACTGGCAATGACTTTTTAAGTGCTAAGAAGTAATGTGTATTTATATTCTAAAGCGCAGTATTTAATTTATTTTTTTTATTTTATCACATCTTTGGAACCTAAATTTTAAGCAGTGGAATAATTACCAAAGCGAAAAAGGCGACAAATTAAACACAGTCGGAATCTTCCAGCTTTTACCAAACTTTCACTGTATAGTAGTGTATAGATTTGAAACGAAAATAGCTAAATCTTCTCTTGCTGGCCTAACTACAGGGTAATATAGCATTTGAGCAATGTAAATTAAGCCTCAAGCTCCCTAAATCTGAATTAAGAATCATACAACTCTAAGTTTTATTCCCGAAGAGAATTTCAATCAGGAAATTTCAAAGCACAAACAAATAAAGAAAATAAAAACCATTTTCAAGAAATGGCTGTCAATTTTTATTATTTGTGATTTCAAAATCGTATTCTACAACCTTTAAAAAAATTACAAGCTGGCTGTATTTTGTTTAAGTGGTTTGAAATCCCAGTTTCTAGTGCAAGAACTAATTTAATTGGAAATAGTCAAATCCTCGACTGCTGGATTAATCTTTTATTAAAACAGCTATTAACCCCTTTCCAAACTTCTAAAATGGTAAATAAATATACGACCATGCCAGATTGTAGTTTACAAAAGAATTTCAAATCTGAACCTCCCATCATGGGAGAATGCGGTCAGAGGGGGTGGCCAGGGGTTGCCCCTGATCTCGACACCTTGGAAAGCGCTCTCCATCCTCTGACTAAAGCGTGCGTGGGGGAACCCGTCCCGTCTAGTAGTTTTTGTTATCAGTAACCTTTGGCTGTAAATTTGGATTTCATCTATATTTAATTATATAAAGTACTTATAAATACCTAACCTCAAGTAATTTTGATAAAACCCTGGAAATATAATTAGTGAAAATCTTGTATGCACGAAACAATTTAAAAAGGTTAGGTACAGCTAATCTAAGCCTTCAATTGACAGGTGGAAATATTTTTCTCGCACTTTTTCAGAACTGAATCAATGGCTTGCATTACATCTAACGAAACCCCTGGTGTGTCAAACTTAAAAGACTGCAACGTTTCGGCAATTTTTTCCCCATATGTCATGAAGCGAATTCCATTCGAAGTAATCTAGGATAATACCTGTTATAAAGTAAATTTCCAGAAATAGCATAAAGGAGTTTGGAGGTTTACCAATGGAAAGTACCCTCGTATATGAAGCCTGTGAAGACAACACAGACTAAAAACCTCAAAAAAGGTTTTGTCAGACAGAAACTGCATGGTACATGGATTTTGACTTCTTATGGAAAACGATGTTAAATCTGAAAGGTATGGTTGTGTGTACTACTGTGAACCAGTATGTATTTCTGTTGACAGTTAGAAATAATCTTCGAAATGTACTTACGTGTTAGGTGAAGGAATGAGCTGTCTTTAAAACTTTCATCAGTTAGGTAGCAGTTTGACAGTGTAATTGTCTTAATTGGGCACGATACAAGGGCTTCGAATAAGTTTTTTACTTGAATACTGCTCAAATTTATACACACTTCGAGTGATTTCAGGTTAGCAAAATTTTTAACATATGATTCCAAAGGCGCATAGAGTGGATACCAATCAGGTTTCATAATTTTTACTATCAATTTCTTTAATCTTGGGCACTCATTCCCGAGCAAGGTGTCTATAATATTTTGAGCAGTTTTGCATTCGGTAGAACGGTTCCGGCTAAATGTGTCGCAATTGATTTCAATTTCAACGCACATCTTTATCAGATTTGGCAAGCATGTTGCGTTTTTTTGTTTGGTCCACCGCAAATCAACTATTTTCATGGGATCTTCTCTAACTTCGATCCTTTTCAGTCGATTTAATTGCAATTTTCGCATTGCTGGATGAAATCCAAATACATTTTCAAGACATTTCAGGAATTCTACAAATTCCTTTTTTTCCAAAAGTTTCTCTACCTTATAAATAAACACTGATGATACCCCTTTTAAGCCCAGCTGGCTTTTAATTACATTCTTACAAAAATCTTTCAAAAGATCAGCCGGAAATTCTGTTTCGGCTCCTACACAATGCTCGTCAAATTGAAGCAAAAGAAGTTGAGTTTCAGATTGTAGACGTAAAATTATGTGATCGTTAACATGTTTGAAGAACTCAACCACACGATTTCCTGCTATCTCCGTAAATACTAACGTTTTAGGTTTAAAGCTAGGATCGAGCAACCATCCTAAGGTAGAAAATAACGGCGACCAGGGACTTGTGAGACTTGAAATATTCAAAATGCATCTTGGAACATTCTTCAATACAAGCTCAAATTCCGGCTTGACCCTTACGTTTTGAAATACTAGTTCCTGCAAGCCATCAAATGCATTCAGAAACATAAATTCCTCACTTACTGAAAAACCCAAGAACCAATTGCACTCAAGCGTTTTTATGTTCTTTGCATGTTGGGTCAAGTACGATTCAAAGTCCAATCTGTAAAATCCTTTAAATTCTTGTTGGAAAGGAATGTCAACCACAAGGGTTGTGTGGGCAAATGAAGGTGGATGTAATGAAAGTTGCATTCCAGACTCAAAATCATTCACTGCGCAGTAGATGTTTTCTGCTTGATTTGGCAAGTTTAAGAAATAATCCACATTCGACTTCACAGCTTTGCACACAGATCTAAGACATTTCAGTCCATCCAGGCTAACGAACTGGCAAATCAAATGAATAATCTACAACAAGTTAGAAGCTTCATGGTTGTGTTGCCAGTTTACTCTATAAACAAAATAGACTTACTTCGGGTGGCAGTTGTATAAGTGTAGCCATTACACCAAATGGCTAAGATCAGTAAGTAGAATCTAGCAAGCCAAAGGACCTAAAAATATCAGGTATTAAAACCTTGACATGCACAACTCCTTCCACAGGAAAATTGCTAACTATAACGCTGCCAGCTTGAGATTCATGACAAATAGAACCGTCCAGAAGACAAAAAATATTAAAGGAAGATTTGCTTATGAATGCCTTAAAACTACCACAATATACTATGTATATGGCAAGTTACTCGAACCCGAAGAGCATAGTTTATTGATTCATGCATTATCGTGTGACTGTAGCTCTGATAGCAGCAGAGTACAATCAAGCCGTCCAGGTCATTAGACCCATTGCAGACTCACCCAGAACACGCGCTGGGTTGTCCTATTCTGAATTCTGAGGGAGTTCTGGATATGCTGAAACCCTACAAGATTTCTTAATGAGAATAAGTAAATATTTTAGCAGGATATCTTTTAGACAATTGGTCTCTATAAAATTATATTTTATTTAAATTCTATTGATTCAATTTGAATAAATATAATTTATATCCAATAGTATCTATAGAAATATATTTTATTTAAATTCTATGATAATATAAAGTTTATATAAAATAAATATAAGATATGTGTATATATATATTTAGTTAAATATAGTTATGACATAGATATATATTAAATTAACATTGATCATAAAATAATATAGTAAAGTTATAATTTAATTCATACATAGTCAGATTATATCTCAGTATACTAGAGAATGTATAAGTTTATTTCATATCCTTAATTATAAAAAAGGAGAAACGTATTGGGTCTAAATAAGGTTTACAAAAAGGTTCCAATTATTCTACCATGTAGCCTTGACACTTACTAACAAAATAAAGACAAGTTAAGGATTCTTTACGTGGATCACTTATAGAAGAATCTTTGGTTTGTGCTGTGTAAAGATGTTTAAAGTTCAATTATAATATTCGGAATATTTCTTGCGCAATTACTGTGACAGTATATAAAATGTAATGGTCCATTTCAGTACAAACGTACTAAACCATCCATTTTAAAATAAAGACGAACATAGGTAACGTTTTCTTAGATGACGCAAAAGTTTAAAAGCCTCCTTGCTGCTAATTGTAATTATGAATTCACCCCATGTCATAAATTTTTGTAAAGCTGCAGCTCAAGATCTATCCAACCGATCGCGATGATCTCTTTTGCAATCATTCAATATGGATATTATCTAGATTTGTTTTAATTTTTTGCAGCCTTTTCCTGTCCTTGCCAATGAAAATAGAACCTCAAATTCTTTGTTGTTGCTAAGTGTGTGTGCGGCACATATCTCTAGAGCTATTAAAACATGCATGTTTCAATTTCGCGTATTCAAAAAAGGACAAAACGAACAAAATCCTTCGTAAACTCAAGAGGTTTTCTAAATGACAAACATCTAAAATTTTCAGACTTTAGGCTGGAGCGCTATGTAGGATATAAATTTGGGATTGAACATTTCTATGCGCACTGTGACATAGCTTAAAAGCTTGAACTGAAAGTTTTTCCCCCAATTAGAAGTCGTAGCCCGTTGACGCAGAGGCATAGTAAATGACTAATAACAGCATACTGAAATACGACTTCAGTCCAAAACAAGAAATTTATTGGCTTATAAATGAACCCCATTGTTGCAAAATAGTAAAACGAAGTTAGCTAGATTCAACTTTGTCTTAAAATCAAGGGTTCAGTGCCGGACAAACAAAATTAACAATGATTATTTAAATATTAGATAGGTGGGGGAGGATTCATGCCAGTTCAAGCTTTTAACCTATGCCCAAGTAGCAAAATAAGGCCCAGAATGTACATTTAAGGTACATTGAAACTGATAACGGAATTGGTCATAAATGCCTCTTTTGTACAAACGAAATATGTAACGAACGAGGGTAAATATAAAGTATAAAAAAAGATACGAAATATGAAGTGATGACAATCCCGATGCATAAAAGCTACATTAGATGCTTCATCCGCCAGATGCATAAAAGATGCCGGAAACGTAATGATGTTATTTAATAAATATGTGGATTATATGCAAATAATTATGTTCAATTTTACACGGTCGACAGTATTTATTTCAAAAGTTTTAATAGTTTCAGCAGGGACGAAATTATGAAGCATAATGAAGCAGTCCCTGCCTATGTGGCCATACTTTCGTTCTGTCTGTCAGATTTGTCCCCCCATAACAAACTTTTTTCTATGCTTCCATGTGTGGGCATACCACTTACAAAGTCATTTTTATCTGGACGTTGCTGCGCATTTTCCTTCTACTATTTGTTTTTTCCTGTTTCATAGCTTCTCGTTGTGAGTAACTTTGAGCATGGGGAACGCTTAGAGTTCTGCCAGTCTTTCGATTACATCGGTAATTATTTCATACCGGTGCTATTTCCTCGTAGAATTTAACGCTCCTTGCCGCTTCATTGCAAACGGAATTAACAGCTCAAAAACCTAACCCAATATTTGTGGATTTGCCAACTTTGAATCGTTTCCATTGAAAGTGACTTTATAAACTTTATATTTTTTCCGAAGTGCCGGTTACAAATTGATAGTAATTATGGATGAAGCATAATCCCAAAAGTTCTTTTGCTACTGTTTCGAAACGAGATCAGCCATGGCACACTGCGCTTCACTTTTTGAACTTCTAAGTAATGAATTTGTTTGAAATCGACATCTTTAACGGTTATTAGAGGATTAAACATAAAGGTTTATTCGTGAATTTGTTCTAATTTTCACCCCAACTTGTGATTGCCCCCCGTGTGGGGCAACCACAAGCCAAAAAATATGTTTGGCTTCTAAACAACTACAATAATAAATAAACGATACAGATAATAAAATCTACTTAAAACTAGAAAATACTCCTCTAGACGGTAAATAGCGATTCGTAACGTTTCCGGGCATTAAAAGATGTCTATATGTACACATATTTAGGCACTAGGCAACATGAAATTCTTAATCATTACAAATATAGGAGTAGGAATTATAAGCTTCATTTCGTTTCCAAAGATGTGGGATTACACATGTGGCCCTACCATAAGTAAAAATCCTTTGCGGTCATGGTCAGACATCTTATTTCAACCTGAGTAAGAATTAAACTGAAAGATGACGAGGGTTAATCAAAACTTAATAGATACTCGTACACAATTGCATGCTTTATGCATGTTGCATTTTATTCAGTCTATTATTTTATGCAAAGTCGCGGATATCTTGTAGATCCAATACCAGTCAATTTAAAGCAACAATATTACAAAGCTATAAAAATACTACGCTTATAATTTTCAGAGGGGCTTTGGGGATTAATATATTAAATGACACTAGTGTTTAGAACTAGTTGCACTGGGCAAAAGTTTTCTAAGCACTCGCGCAGGAAATTGAATGCCACGATAATTATACCGCATTCAATTATTGCTATGATGCTTATTCCATATTTTTGTATTATCCTAACAATCCTTATCTTAATTAATGTCCAATTCACATGTTCATCAAGCTATCAATATATATCCAATCATCAATTGCTTTCCTTACGTCTATGTGACTGTCTCTGCTTAGGGAAGTGTTTGTGGGTTACGGAGTTTTAGAAATAAGTCCAAGTCAAGATCAAGACTTTAGTGTTATCGTGAGTGTCATCCAGGATTTTCGTGTGCAGAAGTGTCCTATTTAGTCATGACATATCGCCGCATAATCTACAATCCCTTGTAGCCATCCGGTATTCTTAGCAGCACTTAAGCGTTCCTACTCCGAAACTGCATCTTCAGTCGACAAAATAGTGGGATCCAGAACAAAGTTTATTCTCTTGTCATTAAATTTTTAGAACATAAAACATTGGTCAAGCAGATCCGCATATTAAAGGAAACGACTTCATATATTAGGCAAATATTCCGCTGTTGATATTTCATTGAACTAGATCTGGATTCTTGTGGTTCGATTCAATTATTAATGCATCAAGGTAAGGAAAAATTAAAATGCCAGTTTTGTACAATATTTTCATAAAATATGCATTTCAAATTTACGTGATACCTTGAATTCAATAATTTTCATGGATCCATAAAAAACAAAATGTCTTCTCCAAAATGTTTTAGCCATGCAGGCGAATGTCTAAAATGAAATATATCTGCATCAAAATATCACTATCCATTGAAATTTTCCTAGTGGAATATATTTGGCTGTCAGGAGGCGAAAGGAAGCGAGGAAAAGGATAAGGAAAAGGTTTGCGCCCAATTGAAAACGCTTGTTAGCACAAGGGAGTTCAAAATATTTAATCTCGAATACCCTTTCTCTAAGTATTTATATCCTTTTGTTTCCAAATTAATCAATATGGAGGTGTCCGGAATAACATTCACCCTTCTTACAATATAACACCACGAAACTTTTATCCACTCAGGCTATTCAACTTTAATATTTGTACTTTATTTACGACACAAAGTAAGCTTAGCCATCTTGGCTAGCTGTTTAGTAGGCCCTCTTGGAGGACTAAACCAAACTAATTTAAACCCGATCAAAAGTTTAGATCATAAAAGATCGTAGTTAGTAACCCTCAGTGAACCCTTTTTTGAAAGGGAATAGTGTAGTACAGTTCATGCCAATTCGTTCAATAATATATTATTAATGTTTACTCGTTCTTACCTTAAAGTAAAATCTAACAGACATTCCGAAGAATGTGTCTTTCATTCTTTGATGCATTCTTAACATGTAAATAAATGTTTATTGCAACTGATTTAGCAAGTGTATATCATAAATTGGTTGTAAACGTCTTCCTACTTCTGAAGCAAAACCCTCTGGTGCGTGGTGAATTCTTTCAGCTGCCAGTTTGCATAAGGTACTTTGATCCTGCCCTACATTGCATTGAATCGCATATTTTTTTCTGAAATTGAGGGTTGTTAGTTAATTGGAATTTAAATCTCATATCACCACAAAATGTTTTATGCACTGTGCTTTAAAATTTAGCGTGACTCTTTATTATTATAAGTAAGTAAAAAGATAAACTATTGTGTTCTCAAGGGAATTATATCTACGATATATGATGCACAATTTTTCAGATATTGCATCGAATCTGAAACTACACTTAAATAAACGGGCATAAGTTAGGTTAGCGATTAGTCAAACACAGCCATAATCAGCGTAGTGCGATATGATACGTTATTCGTGTCAAGTTTACATTAAACAGTAATTATTGGCGTCGGGATGGTGTAATCAGCAATACCCATCCTAGCTGTTGATCAGATAGTACAAAATCATCCTTGATTCGATCAACGTGTGTATATTAACACATTCTGTCTTGTGAGTAGAAAATAAAAATGGGCTAACGTGGGGCGCAGGCGAACCATCCCATGTCAACTGCAGTGCCAAGGAAGGTCTCATAGCTGCAAGCGCCAGTGGAAAATACCTTCGGAGGTGGTTGTGGAGAGCAGGAGAAGAGGGGCACAAACTCATCACTCAAATGCTCTTTCCCCTCTCACCCTCCCTTCCCACGCATGTAGCACATTCATTCACATGCATTTCAGTTTTAAAACTCTTACTTATTTTAACCCTTATTTATTATAAGGCCAGTTGTATGAAAAGGGGAACTGTGCTTATAAAACATGTAAGGGGGCAGGTTTTTCGCAAGAAAGATCAGTTCTAGTTAGGTTAAAAATAAAGTAATCTAATTTATTGAATCATATATGCCCTTATATACATTGACATAAGTTAGTAAGGAATATACCCGATCACGAGTCGACGGCGGATCAGGGAACCCGTCTCAGGTTCGTCAAAGACAAGCTTCCTCAGTCTCGGAGTGAAGCAAAGTGTAGGCAAGTACAGCACAGGCGAGTTCACAGAAGGTGACTCGTATTTAAAGGTAACCTGACAAAGAACATCTCAAAAACGTCAAAAATCTCACATTTTCCGTCGTCCCTCAGCCAGTTTTGGGCGTTGAGAGCCAAAATTTTCAAAATTTCTAATTTAAGGCGTACCAAAACTTATGTTCACCTCGTAATCAAGAAAGTCGATTATCAAACTACGTTAGCCCATTGTGAGTGTAATACCTATTTTCGATGTATTCAAAATTTTCAAAACTTCGAATTATAAAAAATTGAAGTTAGGTTTCATTTGGGTTAACAATAACATGTGCGAAGAAACCACTTAAAAATCAGAAACAACGCGTATACAGCGAGTTCAAAATAGAAATTTGCTCTAACCATGCAGTTGAGAAGGAATGGCTCAGAATCAGAGGAAAATAATAGCTAACGGCATGTAGCTAGTTTTTGTACAAATTTAATGATAGGTTGTAGTGCACTTGCCTGTTTACTGAACACAGACGACATACATACAGGTTTAAGTCAACAGTTTTCTCTGGGTGCTCTTGGCAAGTAATACAAAGCATGCAAAATCTATTTCTTATTTTACCTGGCACTCTAGTTATTCGAATTCAACTACATTTCATTCCACTTTCCTTTGAATTGCTCCTGTCTCCCAAATTCGTTTCTTCGTATTCTATCCCATCCTAACTAAAATTAAAATTCCTTCAATAATTTAATTGCACATGGGCTGCTTGCTTCATGAAAAGAATGTTGTAGTGAGAACTTTTTTTTGGTATCTCTGTTAATGAATTTTTTTGGTAGAGCTAACACGTATCCGGCAGAATATTTATACAGATATGGGAATATCTAATTCAAAATATTCATATAATTATTTCCCAGTTTGTGTAAAATTAAATGCATTTATCAATTATTAATATACATGTTTTGTTATTATTTCTGGTTGTTGTATTTTGTGTCCAGATGCCAAAAGTACGACTTCAGAGTTCTGACGGACAGATATACGAGGTAGACATTGGGGTGATTCAATGCTCTGTGACGATTAGGACCATGCTAGAAAATTTGGGTTATAATGAAGACGACGATGAAGTAGTTCCCTTGCCTAATGTTCACTCTACGACCTTAAAGCAAATCATAATCTGGGCCACACATCACAAGGTATATTTTTCATTAAATATTCATATAAAATTGCGAAATTGTAAGAAATTAAAAAGTTTCCACTGTTTATACCGTTTGTAGGATGATTCTCTACCACTGGAAAGTGATGAGATGAAGGAAAAACGAGCTGATGGCATAAGTAAGTGGGACGCCGAGTTTTTCAATGTCGAACAATCTAAACTGTTTGAACTAATTTTGGTAAGCATTTTAAGCATTTGCGTTAGCATAGGCAGTTCACAGTTGTTGCTTACATCGTTATTTGCATTACATTTTTGTAGGCTGCAAATTATTTGGATATCAAGGGACTCTTGGATGTGGCATGTAAAACAGTTGCAAACATGATCAAAGGCAAAACTACAGAGGAAATTCGGAAACAGTTTAATATCGAGAATGATTTCACGCTTGAGGAGGAAGAGCAAATTCGCAAAGAAAATGAGTGGTGTGAGCAGAAATAGGTTTTTTGTCGGGTTCGTATTCTTGTAAGATTCATTCGTGGCACAATATCACAGTTTCTCGTATTTTCCGTTTTCACGCTGTAACCTAATTCTACAATTCAATATCTTCAATGTTTGTCATATTAATCCTAATAATTTAGTCCTTCGTACTAAAATATCCCAATGGAGTCTGACGCTATGAAAATTAAATGTCTATGAACGATATCCATGCAATAAAATGAAACAATTCATAGATGGTTATGAAACTTATCAAAAAAATCCATTTAGCAATTTAAAAAAACTATGTTAATGACAGATATTTATGTTCTCTTCATGTAAGTAATTGTTATTAACTCAATATTTGTCAAGCATTTAAGATTTAAATATTTGTTTTGATTGATTTGTAATACATATTGACAGATAGAAAGGCATGTAAATTGTAATTTTAACAGCAACTAACTAAACATTACTTAATAAATCTAAGTAGAAAGACTACACGGACACAATTTTAAGCATGCAAACCGATAGTACGACTATGGGCATTACATGTTCGGTAAAATTTTATGAATAAATGGGAAAACACAACTTACTAGGGAGGGTCTTCAACTGATAGATGAGTTGAGAAGTGTGACACATACTTGTAGACACATTTGGATGTAATCAAATTTTTTTGTAATCAAACATTCATGGCCTCAATTAATCCTTGAATGTGAGTGTATGGATGAAATATGAATGAATGAATGTAACCTTATGCATGTATTTCTGAATTAGATTCTGTTTGAGTGTATGAATAGAGTGTGTGTGATATTAATTAACTTAGTGACTGAATGACATGACATAACTATTGGAATGACTGAAGCGTAAATGCACTTGAATGTGCAATAACTTTTTAAGTGAATGAATTTTGAAAGTGTATATGGCAGTATGAAAGTTCTAATGGATGATTGAGTTGTCAATTATGAATATATATGAGCGAATGATTTCTGTACGAATGAAAAATAGATTTGAATGAATGAAATTGTAAGTATGACGAATTTTACAAGTGTAAATGATTTAATGAGTGTGAGTGACATGCAGATTGAATGAAAGAAGGTGTGAATGGATTACATGGAATCAATGTTTTTGTTTTTGTTTAATTTTATTAACCAGCTGGCCAGACGGGTTTAAATTGAGACCCAAACATTGTCATCGCCCGTCTGGTCACCCTTCTTTTTCTTCGACGACATCTTTTTGGCTGCTAGTCAAGAAACCATTTACTGTTAATGTAGACTCTTAGCTAGACATGAAGATGCAACATTGGCCTTAGAAACGTGACTTAAGCAGGTTTCTAAGAAGCGCGTAAAATGTATGTGTCGCGATTTACTCAAAAACCATTGAAGCTACGGCCACCAAACTTTCCAGGATGATAGAAAAAGAGATGAAATTTTGTCTTTTGAAGACAAAATGAGCCTGTGATGCATAACACACATGTGGCAACTGCTTAAGTCCTATAATGAAGAATTTGCTAAATTCTTAAAATCGACCTAGCTCATGTGTTTCATAACCGAATGAGAAAAACTTTTTTTCTGCAATTAAGCAATTCATTTGTAGTTAATTTTGACCGAACAAAGTATACGTAGTTGCAATGTTGTCCTTAGTAACATGGCTTAAGCACGTTTCTAAGAAGCTCCTTAAATGTATGTGTCGCGATTTACTCAAAAACCAACAAGGCTACAGGCACCAAACTTTGCAGGATGTTTGAGAAAGCGATGAAATTTTGTCTTTTGAAGACAAAATGAGCCTGTGATACACAAAACACACGTGGCAAATGCTTATATCCTAACACGTAGAATTTGATAAATTCTTAAAATCCATCTAGCTCATATGTTTCATAACAATAATAATAATAATAATAATAATAATCTTTATTGTGTCAAAAGGTACAGTTAGTTTATAACTGATTTACAACCAAAGACATAAAATAGAATTGTGAAGTACATACTAGGATAACATTTTTTTTAAATTAGGTGATAAGCATTATTTTTACAAGGTTACGTTTCTTTTTTTAAGGAGGTATTGTTGAAGCAAGAATTTAAG
>JAQGAC010000550.1:0-22897 GCA_034696585.1 Isotomurus maculatus
CCAGTATCTTTTTTTACTTCCAAAGAAATATGAGTACTGGGCCATGGCTAACATATACTATGTGTGTGTTGACTTATCTTTGCCTGAAGGCAGTATGTAGATTTGTGGCAATCCGGTTCCATCTTCAGTTCGACTTCTGGATTCGGGATGGCGAGGAAGTTTCGATTTTGAGTCCACTGATTTATGTCGAAAGATATAGGTTGATAAAAGGGGATTATTTTGATATAAAATTTGGTTTTGTAGCTTAAGTAATAGCTATAAAAAAAATATAATTCCGAGAGTGAAAAATGGAGGTTGTTGTAGCTCCTCGTAGCAGTTGTTGTAGGAAAACCCAACGCTTTGATAAAGTCAAACACCGATGAAGGAAACTTCTTTGGAACTCGAGAATGTGGTAATTCATTGATAAAAAATATTTTATTGTTTCATTAATTTGCAGTTGGAATACCAGTATTTGTCGAAAATCAATTAAACTAGCGCAGGTTGGCTCCAACTTTGTGGCAAGCTAGGCTGAGACCTTTATTCGTCCGTGGAAGACGAAAGTAAAAATTCCAGTCGTCGTAAGCTTTCTCCAGCAACTCCAGCTATCCAACAACTGTGTTCTTCCACAACATATCCAACAATCAAGATTCCAACCAGGAAACCGTTTTTGTCTTGAATTAACCAGCAAGACAAGAATGAGTTCAAGTCGCAACAGCTAAGCCTGCCTATTTTGCCAAACGAAGTGCAGGACGCAGAAGACTTTCTCCTTGGAATCGCAAAGTACCCCATGTTATTCTCCCAGCTGTGCGAATACCTTCCCCTCTGCGTGAGGAAGTCCTTTGCAGGTTACTCGGCCCTCGCATTCTCATTCCTCAGCAATCCATCCATCCTCTGTTTTCTCCAGTTGATCACGATTTTTTTTCTCTGTTCAAAGTTTATTGCGGTTTAATTCTGCCTTTGATCGTTACATGGCCACTGTGGACTCAGATAGTTTATGGCTGAAGCTCACAATATCATTCACAATCTTTAATGTTGTCCTAAACAAGATCTCGGGATTCTTTGTTATCAAAAGCAGCCTTTCATTTCGGAAGACTAACTGTCAGCTACTGCGATATCAGTGGACTGAAAATAGAATCTCTCCTCACCAGTCTCACAGAGTTAAACACTTGCAATCTCGTTTAAGAAAACTCTTCTTTGTGGTCGTCTTCGTTGGTCTGACTTTAAGCTGTATTACAGCTGTATTCGACAAGACTAAATCTCTACCTATTGCTCCGGAAGAAAATGAAAAACGGGGGTTCAAATGTATTCGGGCAGAAATACAGATGGGAGAAAATCCTATTGGAATTTTTGAGAGAATTGGATTCCTCTCGTGGACTCTGTTCAGTATCCTCTTGCGTTGTTTTGGGTCGCAATCTTCAT
Source organism: Isotomurus maculatus (assembly GCA_034696585.1). Classification (NCBI taxonomy): domain Eukaryota; kingdom Metazoa; phylum Arthropoda; class Collembola; order Entomobryomorpha; family Isotomidae; genus Isotomurus; species Isotomurus maculatus. The sequence goes on from JAQGAC010000550.1 coordinate 1,399, forward strand.
CAAAATCTACTGCATTTCCTTGGAAGGACTAGCTGAGGATCTCCACTCCCTGACCCCTCAGCAGTCTTTGCTTCAGAAGCAGAAGCAACAAAGGAACTGTTACTTCCTCAGGTGCCACCAAGAATCCTCAGCAGACACCAAGAATCCTCAGCAGCCACCAAAGATCCTCAGCAGACACCAAGAATCCTCAGCAGCCACCAAAGATCCTCAGCAGCCACCAAGAATCCTCAGCAGGCACCAAAGATCCTCAGCAGACACCAAAGATCCTCAGCAGACAACAAGAATCCTCCTGAGCGAACAATTTTACTAACTTGGGTCGTAGTAGGTTGGCTTTCGATTCCGCCGCGAGAGGTTGCGATTTTGAAGGCGACGAGTGTTCCCGCGCCTTCGTGGGAGAAGCCGACGAATGTGCGCTGGAGTGTGGCGTCCTCGAGGAAGTCCGTGTCGTGTGAGGAGCCCCCAACGCCCAAGAGGAACTTCCCTGCGAAGGCTGCGCTGGGCTACTTCCCAAGTTCCACGTTCCTCCGGAGTGAACTGCGGGTGGATGGCGATGCCCGCGCTCCCGACGTCCTTCCAGTTCTTCACTTCGGGTGCAGCGGGAGATTCCACGACGCTCCATCATTCGAAGGAGCCTTCAGCCAACATGAACTGCAGTGAGCGACATTTCGCTGTTTATTCTGTTGGGGATTGCAGCCTGGAAACTCAAAATCAGACGAAATCCATCCGACAGGAAAATAAATAATTCCAAAAATAAATAAAGCGAATAATAAAATTTTTATTGGCATTGAAGCAGAAAGCGACGCGAGTACAAAGTTTCTTGGAATTAATTTGGGACCATCTCCAACCTGAATCCTTTTCCTGTGTTGGACGTCCGGGAATAAAACCTGACGATGGCCACAGTTGAGACTCCGATGCGCTCAGACACGTTCCCCAATCTCCCACATTCTCTTTTAAATTAAAAATCGAGTTGCAATTCAACTTCCAATCACAAAATGTTCCAGCTTTCTCACCTGAAGTCTGTCGTATTCAGTTGTCGGTAGTTCGTTTCGGTTTGGCTTTCTTCGAGGAAGTAAATGTCGAAGTGGTTGTCGTTGCACGTGGGTGGAGTGCCCGGGACATCCAAATATTTTAGTGTAAGGGAGAATGGCCTCCCATTTGATGGAGCCAACAACGCCTGAAACGAAGTCTTATTCCCTGGGGAATAGTTCTGCGTATTTTGGTGAGGAAACGAGAGGGACTGCATTCCTTCTCCCGTAATTATTTCACCCGAATGATTCTGACTGGCAGTTCTTTTGGTGGCAGTGAACCTGAGTTTGAAGGTGGGAGGAGGGCCGGGAGTTGTGGAAGGCTGCACCGTCAACGTCAGCAGAATGAGGAAGCCAATTGTGTTCCTCTCCTTCTGCCAGTCTGTCTGCGAACTACCACCACAAATTATTTCGCCCTCATCATTCTGCCAAACACTCCATTTTTGTCTCACCCATTCCACACGTGTCGATTTGCATTAAGATTCGATCCCCACATGCTGAGGTGAGCCTCCTTCCCTAAGTTGTTAGTCTCCATCACGAAACTTACTGGAGATCTGTCTTCATTTCCTTCGGCGCGGAAGACCCAAATTTTTCGTTTGATGTCCGAAGTCGTTCCCCCAACAAACTCGATCACTCCGGAGTTTCCAGTCACTTCTTCCACAACCACGCGGGTCTTGTGCATCTTTGAAATTGAAAGGAACCCAAAATAAAACATTAAGCAAATGAAACGCGAGAAGCAGCTAACGAGAACGCTTTTGTGAAATGAATGGGCGACAAATGTTAAGGAGGACTTTCTCTCACCTGTGACACTTGATGCTGAATTCCACGGATCGTTTCCGTCTGATTCGCAAGTGCAGAAAGGATCTTCCTCTCACTTATCAACAAATTCTGCGAGAATGAATCTGACATCGTCTGTATGTTTTTCTCCATCTCCGAAAGCCTTTGTTCCAATTTGTCACTTTTATTGCCAATTTCAGAAAGGATCTTTGTCTCACTCATCAACAACTTCTCAGAGAACGAATCCGACAATATCTTTTGCGACTTTTCCTCATCTGACCGGATCGTCTGTATGTTTTCGTCAATCTCTGTCAGCCTCCGTTCAAACTTGTCGCCTTTACTCTGAAGTTCCGAAAGGACTTTCGTCTCAACTGTGTCCAGCTAAGAGGGGATCCAACAATTAAAACGGTCGCTAATAAGTGTTTATATATCGCATTATTAAATCAGTTTCTTACATCATATTTGAGGGTTTCTCTCGTGTCTAGATGGTAATCCTTGATGAACTGTTTCAGAGTTTCCTGAAAATTGGTAAGAGGATTCTTAGGTAGGTCAATAAGATAAATAATTAAAAACCAAATGATTGATGAAACTATTCCTGTGAATTATATTTAAAGGAGGAACTTGCATTTTCTGAAGATTGTCCCATGCCCACCGCCAAAAGGAGGACGAAGAGGAATTTGAAGATGCTACCCATTCTGGTCAAGCTTACAAACCAAACTGAACTTGGCGTCTCTCTCATAGAAGCTATCCAAAGAAACGCTACTACAGAACCGGATGCTAAGCAATCTAACTTAATTCTCATTCCATTTTAATAAGTCGGTTTATCAGCATTAATATTTCGCGAGAACGGATGGACGAGTATACCACAAAGATATTTAGCAGCAGCTGCAAAAAGTCCGGAATAATTTTATCCTGGTACTTCTTGACCACAACATTTAATGTAGCTTTGGGGCCATTCATAAATCACGTGCTACCTATTCAGCCATTTTTTGACCCCCTACTCCGTTGTGACAGTTGATGCTTATCTCGAAGACTCCCCTTTCCCCCGTTAGAGCATGTGCTTAGGTTTATTATTAAATTCCAAAATTAACAGCGTATAAACAATATATTCATACGCGGAAAATAATACGTGGAAGGCACAAAAATGTGCAGTTCGCATGAGAACATAAACTGTGAAAGCAGAATTAAATTTTCCGGCGTAAAAATATAAAAAATCAGCGTTTTCTACTATAAACTTGCGAATTTCGACCTAAGTATGGGTTTTAGTACAATGCACGTGCAAAATTCACGGACCCACCCACCCCCGTGTGACATTTTGTGCCGTTTTTGCAAACCCCCCATCCCCCCTCACAGCAGCACGTAATTTATGGATGGCCCCTGTATGAAACTGTCTTCTTGAATCTAATTGGGTGGAATTTGGAATCGCTGTTAAGTTAAGGAATGGAATAAACTTGAGGTCAATTTTTTATGGTTTCCCCTAAGGATGACCACAACTCCTATCATTTGTGGGAACAGAAAATTTGTATGATTCCTTTCTAGTCTTATTTATTAATCACGACTCGCTTTATTTAGATGCCAATTCATCCTAGTACTAATGAACATGAATTTTGTAAGGCAAAAAGCTGCAAGAGTAAATATGGATTGGAAAATAGGAATGAGATTGCAGAAAAGGAAGGATGACACTTTATCACGCTAACAGAGCATATCTAGGAAATTATAATCGTAATATTGGCTCAATGAACAAGTCAACTCCAAGTGGAATTAGCAAATTTTCAATTGGGATTAATTCTTTCACTCTAACTCACCGAATCACTCTTTTCTGTATTAATGTAAGCATGATTGTCGTATGCTCGTATGCAGCAATGATAAGCAATACAGAACGAAATGATCATCACATGAGGTAATTAAGAATTTGTCTTCCATCCCGAGTGCAGGACCAGATATTTCATTCATTGTAGTTTTATTCCAGCGGTCAAAAGGGAATCGTATGGACTCGATTAGTCGACAATAAATAATTCGTCATTATTTATTTGGAAAATTATTCCGATAAACAATGTATCCTATCACACCTCCACTTAATTTTGAGATCTCACAAGAAAATGACAGGGAACTACGGTTATTCCGTACAAACTTGGGAGATTCCTGGGTTTTTTCAACCTTTGCTTTTTGATGCTGCATGTTCACATTTACACAACAGCTACTCTACAATGAACGAATTTTGTGAGTTAGTTGTATTGGAGTTAAAAACAAGCTGATAAAACATCAATTGTAAAGAAGGACGCAGTCAGTTCCTCTTCGAGTGGGTGGTTTTTGGTCCTTTGCTTCCTGTATCTAAACATTGTGCTTAACTGCCATCCATCTGAAGCTGTAAATTTACTAACAGATTACAATTAAAGACAAAATGGAAAAGTAAGTCAAAATTTCAATCCATCCACGTGACCACAATCCATCTGATGAATAAAGGACCAGGCACACGCACACTTCAGATGGGTTTGTGGGTCCCCGTTTTAGTTGGCTTAAACGCTCATAACTCGTAAATTAGGTCATATACTATAATTTAATTGTATATGACACTAATCCCTGCAGGGTGTCCTTCGACACAGAAAAGTTTCAAAATTACGAAAAGCCCACAAACCCCTAAGTCCTGTGTCTGGTTTTTTAGTGTGACACAGAAAAATACACATATATCAATGGGCTCGATAATTACAACTCAATTAGGAGGTATCAATCAAACACGTCGAGCGTATCAGCTAACGAGATCGGTGAGTTTGTGAAGATGAAGTGAAGAAGGATTAAGTAAACACGTCTGTTTTGATTTAACATGATGACGACGTCATTTATCGATCCAATTGATATACTCTCAAGATCTTAAGACTCTGCCTCGCCTCAACACATTCGAACAATTATTTAATTTCTCTTAAACGTGTGTGTCTCTGTGTATTGAACAAAACACTTTATCAATTGGTCGTTTATTCTTTTATCCATAAATCCCCACACTCTCTCTTTTCACTTGTAGAATCAAAATTAATTATACTTAGCTGGGGGTCCTTCAGTAGTTAACGAATTAACTACAATGCAACTAAACTAATTAACCATATACAATTAACATTTATAAGCATAGACAAAAGGTGAATATAAAAAATTTTAACCATCCACGTTCAAACACATTCATCTCAGGAGTTAACAGAACTGTGATTTACTAAAATATAAGCAAACATAAACTACGGTATTTCCCTTCATGATCGCCCCCTCAAAAATCGCCGCCCCTAATTAATACCACCCCCCTTTCTGAGGGTTTGAAACATTAAAGCCACCCCCGGAATTATTCCCTCTATCCAAAACTACATGCGAGAATGTCACCACTCGAATGTCATTTTCCACAGCATGTTTTTTTCAAAAATAATATATTAATGGGGAAACAGAGAAATGCAGAGTTTCTGACACCTAAACGTAGCTTAGTTCCAGGGAATTCTGAAAAATTTCTTTAAACAAAGCGAAAAATTTGGTTTCGAAAATATAATCACCCCCCCTTAATAGTACCAACCCCAATATAATACCACCCTCCTTTTTAAGAGGTTGAAATAATAAAGCCACCGGGGCGATTGTCAAGGGAAATACGGTAATTAAATTTGTGTGATTAATTAACTAATCTTGATTAAAGTCCCACGTGAAACAGAAAAAAATGCGAAGGAAAAAACAAGCTTATGATATTCTCCACAGCTTATTCGGAATATAATTAATCAACACTTGAATTAGATTTCCTCGAAACTTTTAAGCTCTCAACTGTTCTGCAAAGTTAATTATCATTCCATTTTAATTAGTCGGTTTATCAGCATTAATATTTCGCTAGAACGGTTGGACAAGTATACCACAAACATATTTAGCAGCAGCTGCAAGAAGTCCGGAATAATTTTGTCCTCGTATTTCTTATCCACGACATCTCATTAAGCTTTATGAAACTGTCTTGTAGAATCTAATTGGGTGGAGTAAGGAATCGCTATTAACTTGAGGAATCTAAGAAAATTGAGGTAAAGTTTCTATATTTTTCCCTAATGATGACCACAAATCCCATCAAGTTTGGTAACGGAAAATTAGTATGATTGCTTACTAGTCTGAAGTGTTAATATTATGTATCACGGCTCGCCTCATTTATTGGCCTATTAGTCCTACTGCCAATGACTTGTGTAAGGCAAAGGTACACAAAGATAGATCGATTGGAAAATATGAATGAGAATGCTGGAAAGGAGTGATAACACTTCATCACACTAACAGGGGATATGTGGGACATCACAATAGCAACATTGGCTCAAGTTAGGAGTCAACTCATAGTGGAATTAGCAAATCTTCATTTGGGATTATTCTTCGGACGAACCGAAATTCTTTCTCTCTCATTCACCGAATCGCTCTATTCTGTTTTAATGTAAGCGTGGTTTTAGCATCGTGCAAGGATGAGCAATAGAGAACGACATGATCATCACATGAGTTAATTAGGAATTTATCTTCGTTGCCGAGTGAAGTAACAGTTATTTCATTCATTGTAGAGTTATTTAAAGGGTTAAGACTGAGGTTCATATTCTTAGCTACGAATAAAATCCCATAAGAATCCCATGTTAACTGCGGGCTGTATCTAGTTAGACTAGCCGCTCGAAATGCGGGGAAAAAATTGTTGGAAAAAATATCTGTGAGCTGAGTAACACAGCAAAGTAGACAAAAAAACACGTTTTTTCACACAAACGAGTTAATAACTCAGGAACAGGATATAAATCTAAAAATGTTTTCCCTGACTGTTGGAGGTGAAGGTCTCAGCTTTAATTCCAGATATCGATGAAGTCTGTATGTTGAGTACCCACTGACTAGATAGACCTCAAAGATGGCAGTTTTACCAAAAATAATTCACCCAGCAACGTATGCATAACCAGCCATAAGTAATTGGCTTGCCGAAATCGGCTGATAAACTCTGGACCATTTTCTTGCATAGCCCCTTTTGACGAAGTTAAAGCCTCGTGAAAAAGTGGCAAGAGTCGGTTTTTGATTTTTCCCATCTTCGCCTATAGTGATCTTCCTGTACCTGCCTATGTTAAAATTCGTGCAATTAACATTGCGGACTATGGAAAGATTACCACAGGCGAAGATACGAAAAATCTAAAACGCCGTTTCAAAAAATCCGAAGTGTGCTGATTGAAATAAAGTTGTTGGGGTAACCGCAAGGAGAAAGTTGAAACTTTCTCCGGGTTGAGAAAAAGCTGAATGCTGGGAAACCCCAGAAATAAACATTTTTGACAATCTCCTCTCATCACTATATGAACCTCCCTTTTAACAAATATATATTTTCTGTACTCGATTAGTGGACAATAAATAATTCTTTATAGTTGATTTAGAAAATTGCCTTTGACATATTAGATTTCACAGCAAGCAGATAAAACATCATTTGTTAAGTACGAAGCAATCAGTTCCTCTTGTGTGGGTGGTTTGTGGTTTTTCGCTTCCAGTAGCTAAATATTGGGATTAACTGCAACCCATCTGAAGCTGTAAATTTACTAACTGATTTCAACTCAAGGCACAATCAAGCCGAATTTCAATCCGTTTACGTGCACACGATCCATGTGATGAATGAAGGACCAGGCACCCTTTAGATGGGTTTCTGGGTCCCCATACTAGTTGGCTTAAATGCGTTTGCGTTGTAAATTTGGTCATATACAACAATTTAATTGTATGCGACAGTAAGTCCTGCAGGGTATCCTTCGACCCAGAAAAGTTTCGAAGTTTCGAAAAGCCTACAAACCAACAAGTCATATGTCGGGTCCTTTTAGTGTGACACAGGAAAAATACAAATATATCATTGGGCTCGTTTATTAATACTCAGTTAGGAAGTGTCAATCAAATATGTCTTATCAAATCCGCGATCCGAAATTTTAGACTGGCTTTAGTGTCTCAGATAGTCAGGTAAGTTGACGTGCAAACACAGGACAGCCTCCCAATGGCAATTACTGAGCTCTGACTGGCAAATGACAAAGTCTCCTGCGATATGCAAAATCCATGGAATGAGGAATGGAACTGCTTATCGCATCAGAATTCAAGTCTTGCCAATTCCCTCGTCCTTCGTGACGTCCATTGAAGCTATTCATGGTGACAGTTGACTAGTTAATTGGCAAGTTAATTAATTGGAGTTCTAATTAATTAGCTAACGAGATGGGTGAGTTTGTGAGGATGAAGTGAAGAAGAATTAAGTAAACACGTCTCTTTTGGTTAAACATGATGACGACGTCATTTATCGATCCAATTGATATACTCTCAAGATCTTCAGACTCTGCTTCACCTCAACACATTCAATCAATTAATTAAATTATCTTACTATTATGCTTGGCTGGGGGTTCTTCAGTTGTTAACTAATTAACTACAGTGCAACTCAATTAATTAACCATATCCAATTAAAATTTCCAAGCATCTACGGAAGGTCAAAATAAAAAATTTTAACAATCCACGTGCTAACACAGATTTCATGTCAGGAGTAAATAGAACTGTGACTAACTTAAATATAAGCAAGCATAAACTAATTAAATTTGTCTAATTAATTAACTAATCTTGATTACAATCCCACGTATAAAAGAAAGAAAAACCATTTTATGATATTCTCCACAGCTTATTCGGAAATTAATTAATCAGCACTTGAATTAGATATCCTCGAAAATATTAAGCTCTCAACTGCTTCTGCAAAGTTAATTATCATTCCCATTGCTTTACACTAAACAGTCTCGCATGACTCCCATGCTTCTCAATTGCTAATTACTAATTAACAGATGATTAATTATTTCGCCAGGTGAAGCTTTTCTAAGTAAAAGTGGAGTCAGCCAAGTCGGAGATTATTAGACAGTGATGTCCTTAATTAATCATTGATATACTTTAATCAATTTGTGAGCGTCAAAGGGGGAAGGTCGCTTTCATAAAAACTGTGTGGCAATTCATTAAAACGTAAACTTAATTAAATCTGTTTTGTAATTTAATCTGTTTTGAAATTTAATCTGTTAATAAACTAAATTTGGCGTAGTAACCTTCGTAGTCTTTCATTGCCTTGACCTATATATATATATATCTTAGGGGGTGGATCTCCTCACCTATGATAGGTGAGGCCGTCCTGCCGCGAAAGCCAATTAAGACTTATCGCAGACATTGCCTTGACAGGAAGGAACACATTTATTCATGCCTAAAACTCCAAATAACTCGTTGCTAAATTAGTTTTTTTTAAATCCGTCAAAACCACTTCTTAATTAATTCGTGTTTAGGAAATTTTATTCTTTTATCAATAAGGACAGAACGTTGCCTCTAAGGTTTTTCCATATCTATTTACTATTTACGTGTGCCAAATCCGAGTTGCATAGTAACAGATGGGGAAAACTTTGATCGCAATGTTTTGTCCTCATGGATAAAAGAATTGAATTTCCTCAGTACAAGCCCTCCGACAATAATTGATGCAGACTCACAGATTTCGAAAATTTTTGTAAGCAACCGAGAACATCGACGGTTTCTAATTGTCAGGGCAAGGAGAGACTACCAATGAGTACCAAGGTCACGGGATTTACTTTTGCGTCTAAATTGCGTAGGTTAATTTCCGAATGCCACAAAATGAGGCCAATTCTTTTTACGTAAATGCATTGAACATGATGAAGCATAGAAAAGTCAAAGGACAATTTTTGAACAATTGTGGCGGATTTACACTCCAATGGGTTAAACTTTTCTGCCGCTGGGTGAGTCTCCGTCGGGAAAGGGGGCCTGTTTGGCGCACCGTTTAGCTGAAATGTGATTGGTCGTTTGTCTATGCTGCTATCTGCGAAGGACTTAATTAGAACAGGACTCTTTATTTATTATTCGTTCATCCTTTCAACTTTCAACACTTTCATAAGATTTCCTGGACACATTCAAAATTTCAACTTATTCTAAGGTTGCTGCTGCAAAGTTAATTAATATTCGCAGTTGCACTAACACTAAACAGTCTCCCAGGCTTCTTAATTGCTAATTATTAATTAACAGGTAATCAATTATTTCGCTAGTTAAGCTTTCATTTAAAAGCTGAGTCAGTTTAAGTCGGAGATTATCACACAGTGAATTCCTTAATTAATCATTCGTAATATTTCAATTAATCTGCGAGTGTCAAAGGTGAAGGTCGCTTTTATAAAAACTGTGTGACAATTAATTAAAACTTAATTAATCCTATTTTGTAATTAAATCTGCTAACAAACTATTTTCTTCTCTTTTGCTTCCTCCGTAGGAATTCTCTACCGTTTCTACGCCTCCAAGTTTACTTCGCTTCCTCCGCTGTCGTCGTCACAGGTGGTGGGGACTTCGACGATGTCGAATTCGTCGACACTTTCTCCTGAGTAGGCGACGGAGCTTTCGCTTTCGCTCTGAAGGTCGACTGTTTCTCACTTCCTCCATTTGTGCTGACCAGCTTCCCTGCGGCGGCGGACACGGCGAAGGTCTCCTGAAGTCACAAAACGTCACCAGGTAAATGAACAGGCAAACAAGAAACTGAAAAATCCGAATAAAACCGAATTTACCTTTCTTCGGTGTTTAAGTTGATGTTTTCTACTTGGCTGGCCAGTTGGTCTTCGTGGGGGGGGCTGTTGGGGGTGGACCACGTGGAACTGAACAACCTGGGGAGGAATCTGCGCCTTCGCTTTCTCGGGGGGCTCCACGAGCTGCAGCACCGACTTCGGTCGCTTCTGCAGCGCCACCATTGGCTGGCGCTGCAGCTGCGTCTGCGGAGAATAGTACGTCACTCATCCGTGGTACACTTCCGGAGATGCTGGAGCCTACAAAATCAATTTCAGATGTCAGAGAAGGTCACAAGTCACTGGAGGAATGGAAGTCTCACCACTTGGGGGTAAGTCTGGTAGCCCTGCGGATGATACGGCGGAGGCGGGCCGCCGTAATTCAGGAGACACTTCAAGTGGAGGAAGTCCCGCCTGAGGAGAGCGACCAGCGGAGGATCTCGCGCGGACGGAGTCAGGTGAGGTGAGGGGAGTGACAGGAACGCAGGGGCCTCTTTCGTGGGAGTCGCGAAAGGCGTCGCCCAGGATGGAAGAATGGAGCCGATGGAGGAGGAGTCGACGTTCGACCAAGTGGAGCTGCGCGGGGATCCGTTTGCCTCGTGGAGAGCGAGTCAGTTTCCTTGCAGCGTCGCAGGGGAGATTTCGGGTGAGGCAGCCTCCCTTTGCGGTGGCAGAAGGTCGGGCACACAGCGTCGAGGAGTGCACAGGACGCTGGAACTCACCTTCAGGGGCTCCCATGCGGAGGAGGTGAGGATGAGTGGGAAGTGACGGAGATTGGAAAGACGGCGGCTGCTGCGCCGGAGAGGGAGGCGCGGGGGTCGAGTGACGGAGCGTCGTGAGGAGCCAGACGAACGCGGAGGAGTTCCATTGGATTCCGCCGCGACGGGATGCGTTTTTGAAGGCGACGAGAGTTCCTGCGCCTTCGTGGGAGACGCAAGCGAATGTGCCGTGGAGTGTGGCGTCCTCGAGGAAGTCTGCGTCGTGTGAGGAGCCCCCAACGCCCAAAAGGAACTTCTCTGCGAAGGCTGCGCTGGGCTACTTCCCAAGTTCCACGTTCCTCCGGAGTGAACTGCGGGTGGATGGCGATGTCCGCGCTCCCGACGTCCTTCCAGTTCTTCACTTCGGGTGCAGCGGGAGATTCCACGACGCTCCATCTTTCGAAGGAGCCTTCAGCCAACGTGAACTGCAGTGAGCGACATTTCGCTGTTTATTCTGTTGGGGATTGCAGCCTGTGAACTCAATCAGACGAAATCCATCCGACAGGAAAATTATCGCGGGGAAATCAATTTCAAAAATAAATAAATGGAATAGGAGGACTTTTATTGGCAAGTGAAGCAGAAGCGACGCGAGTACAAAATTTCTTGGAATTAATTTGGGACCATCTCCAACCTGAAACCTTTTCCTGTGTTGTACGTCAATGAATAAAATCTGACGATGGCAACAGTTGAGACTCCGATGCGCTCAGACACGTTCCCCAATCTCCCACATTGTCTGGAAATTAAAAATCTAGTTGCAATTTAACTTCAGTCACAAATTGTTTCAGCTTTCTCACCTGAACTCTGACGCATTCAGTTTTCTGTAGTTCGTTTCGGTTTGGCTTTCTTCGAGGAAGTAAATGTAGAAGTAGCTGTCGCTGCACGTGGGTGGAGTTCCTGGGACATCCAAATATTTAAGGGTGAGGGAAAATGGCCTCCCACTTGATGGAGCCAACAAGGCCTGAAAAGCAGTCGTCTCTGGAGAATAGTTCTGCGTATTTTGGTGAGGAAACGAGAGGGACTGCACTCCTTCTCCCCTAATTACTTCACCCGAATGATTCAAACTGCTCGTTCTTTTGGTGGCAGTGAACCCGAGTTTGAAGGCGGGAGGAGGACCGGGAGTTGTGGAAGGCTTCACCGTCAACGTCAGCAGAATGAGGAAGCCATATGCCTCCCTCTCATTCTGCCAGTCTGTCTGCGAACTGCCACAACAAATTACTTCGCCCTCATCATTCTGCCAAACACTCCATTTTTGCCTCACCCATTCCACACGTGTCGATTTGTACTTTTTGTTGAACCCCACAGGCTGAGGTGAGCCTCCTTCCCCAAGTTGTTAGTCTCCATCACGAAACTTATTGGAGTTCTGTATTCATTTCCTTCGGCGCGGAAGACCCAAATTTTTCGTTTGATGTCCGAAGTCGTTCCCCCAACAAACTCGATCACTCCGGAGTTTCCACTCACTTCTTCCACAACCACGCGGGTCTTGTTGGTCTTTGAAATTGAAAGGAACCCAAAATAAAACATCACGCAAATGAAACGCGAGAAGCAGCTAACGAGAAAGCATTTGTATGGATGAGATTATGTCGACTTACGTGGGAGAGTTGTTGGTGATTCCCCGGAAGTGTTTTATTCGACTGATTTCGCTGCAGCTTCTCACCCAAAGTCTTCGAGAGACCCTCCTTTGAGACTTCCACATTCGACAGAGTGGTCAACAACCTTCGAGTGAACTCCTCCGACAGATTCCGATTCGACATTTCCATCTTGGAATCAAGGCTACTCAGATTTTGGTGGAACGATGCAGACAATTTCTGAACCGAGTCTTCCACCTTCGTCCCGAAGGCGGCCAACTTTTCATCAAATGACTGCGACAATGTCGAAAACATCTTTCGCATCTGAAACACGACGAACAGTCTACAATCAACTGAACTGAAATTAGGTACAAACAAAAGGATTGCTTACTTCGTCCGTGAGGAATTTCCTCGTCTCTTCGTTCTGTTCCAAAATTAACTCCATCCTGTTTCCATCCGCCTTAGGCAGACTTACGAAACCCTGCAAACACAAAACCATTAAGAAGGGATCTCACTTCATCGCCCAATACGACTCACCTTCCCTAATTCGATGCTTCCTGCACTCGTCAAAAATAAGAAGACGACCCACAGAGGAACGTCCATTGCTACGGATATGACAAACTAAAATTCGCTTGTGTGGAAATCAACAAGCGGTGCGATTGCCACGAAGACTTTTTTCCTACTGAAAGAAACCAGACTGAATTCTCTCATTAAATTCATCTCCATCAATTCTAGTTAGACTGTTAAAAGCAGAGAGAATACTTGTGCAGTTGTTGTTTTCCATCCTTTGGAGTAGCGTTGAGTGTGGCTCTTGTCCAAAGGTAGTCAAGTTCATTCGCGTCAGCAAACGAGAAACAGGTTTGTGTGATCAATTTTAAGTGGAATTGGCTGGTGAGTCGTGAATACGTGGAAAAGGAGTTCACTCAGGTTGTCTCCTTTTCCAAGAAAAACGAGTTCACTCGGGTTCACTCCTTTTCCACGAAAAACTAACATAATTTTCATTTCACGATAAACGAACATCCTTTTGATTCACTCTGGACGGTAAATATTTCTTTACGTGTTTAAGAGACAACGAATTCCGATTTTACGAACTTATTTTGTTTCTCTGTAACTCACTTTCCTACACGATGATGATCCTCGGACCCACCAATATCCTCCTTTTCACTTCATTCTTCTTATTCTGAGACTCAGAATTTAACCCCGAAAAAACTGATGGATGCCGAAATTAAACAAATAAATCCGTTGTTTTTTTGTTTTCCAATCATACAGTCGGGATTTTTGATTAATTTTTTTTCAATTTATGTGTGAGTGTCATAGGTGATATGGTGAATGTTTCTTTCATACAACAGTGACAATTAATTACAACATTCTTTTTTATTATTAATTCAGGAAACTTACCTTCTTGATTTGTGCTCATCACATTTCCTGCGGAAGCGAAAACGGCGCAGGTGTCCTGTAGGGTATCAGGCCCAATCGCCAAATCCACCTTCGCCGAAAAGGGCCCCCCATACCAAGCAAAAGCACATATAGGCACTTTTTACAAGTACTTGTACAAGTGCAAATAATACCTCATTAAGATATTCGCAGGAATGTCCAAGTTATCCTGAAGTTAGGTATTCCTCTCGTTAATTGTTAAGTCCGATAAAAAAAACGTGCAAAACCTGGATTAGGTGCTAAGAATAACACCTACAGGAATTACTTTGTATTCCTTTTGGAAACATTTGCAATATTTATTCCACGGAACATGACGTTCTGTCTGGGGAACAATATGATGGTATTTTGCAGTACACAAGAAGATACTGTAGAACATAAAATCGTGTGGTTTTATATGAAGCCTCCGTAGAACAGAATTCTTTATTAATTATTCGTTCATCCTGAAATATTTATACTCTCTGACTTAACGCTTAGACTCACAATTAAATAACCTTGTGTCGGGGATCAATAACCTTGTGTTGTGTGTCGATCTTTAGTTATTAAAAAATGTCAACCATGCAACTAAAATTACAACGTAATTAACAAATTACAATTAAAAGTTTAGACAAAATGAAAAAATCAAACCATCCACAAACTTATTGTTTATCTGAGGAGTAAAAATAAGTTTGACTTAAGCAAAATATCAAACATCAATTAATACACACACATTTGAAAAATTGAATCATCTCAATTAATTTAAAATCAAAGTCCTACGTTTAAGAAAACAAATGCGAAGGGAAACTAAAACTAGTTTATGATATGCTCCACAGCATAATTGCTAAATAATTAATCAACACTTACATAAGACTTACATATTCCCAATTGCGACATCCCAGGCTTCTTAATTGCTAATTATTAATTAACAGGTAATCATTTATTTCGTTAGTTAAGCTTTCCTTAAAAGCTGAGTCAGTTGAAATCGGAGATTATCACACTGTGAATTCCTTAATTAATCATTCGTTATATGTCAATTAATCTGAGTGTCAAAGGTGAAGGTCGCTATTTTAAAAACTGTGTGACAATTAATTAAAACTTAATTCATTCTTGTTTGTAATTAAACAAACTATTTTCTTATCTTTTTCTTCCTCTGTAGGAATTCTCTACCGGTTCTACGCCTCCAAGTTTATTTCCTTCCTCCGCTGTTATCGCCACTGTTGGTGGGGACTTCGACGATGCCGAATTTGTCGACACTTTCTCCTAACTAGGCGACAGAGCTTTAGCTTCACTTTGAAGTTCAGCTGTTTCTTAAAGTGGATCTCAGCCAGTCTAAAAAAATCACTTGACAGGCAACAAAACAAACCCGAAAACCCCGAATTTACTGCGGTGTACAAGTGGATGTCCTCGACTTGCGTCGCCAGTTAGTCTCCGTGGTGAGGCTGCTTCGGCTGGACCACGTGGACCTGAACGACATGCGGAGGATTCTGCGCATTCACCTTCTCCGGTGGCTCCAACAGCTGACGCACCGACTTCCGGGAAACAAATTCGGAGGAGTTGGAGTTTACTCAGAAACGGACAGTCGCCACAGAAGTTGGCAAGTCACCGGAGGACTGGAAGTCTCAATGGACCACTGGTAAGTCTGGTCGCCCTGCGGATGAAACGGCGGAGGAATGAAGCTGCGCAGGTGTGTCGCCTACATTCAGGCGCGTTGCGAGATCCGCCAGGAACTGCGGCGGAAACGGCTGGACTCCGCCATTAGAGGAAGGAGGAAACAGGCCGATGCAGAAACATTCTCTCCATTTGGGTTCGGCTGACTCTTCCCTCCCATCTTTTACGCCTACGCGGAGTATTACGCTCTGCTCTTCCGCTGCAAAACACGACGCTCCTTCCGAATGAAAGCCAGTGGAAAGCGAGTGAAAGTTAATCTGATTTATTCAGGGAAACTGAAGAAACCTTTGAAGCAGAAGCGAGCGACTCAATAAACTTGAATTCGAAAGCCCCTCCCGAGAGGCCCTGTGCCGCTGTCCTGAAACTGGACGATGGCGACGGTGAAGTTTCCGAGTGGCTCCGAAGTGGCGCCAACCATTCCGCACTCCCTGAAAAGAAAACACAACCCAATTGAAAAGGATGAGAGGAAGGTTGGGGGGCGGACTCAACTGTGCTCACGTGCAGGCAGACGGAGGGAGTCGTTCGTAGGGCTTCTCAGTGGGAGTCTCCGCGAGGTAGGAAATGCGGAACGAGTTGTTTCTGCAGTCAGGCGAAGTACCCTGGATGCCAAAGAACGTGAGAGTGAGTCCAAAGGAACCTCCCGAAGGAGGCGCCACCACCGCCACGAATCCACTCAAGGGAGGATAGGTTTGCGTGTTGTTGGGGGGAAACGAGACGACGTGCCGCCCCTCCTCCAGACGAACTTCACTCGAGTAAGGATACATTCTGTGACTGCTGGTGGTGTTGAATTTTAATGTGAAAGTGGGCGTCTCCACTTCTTCCGCGGAAATCGAAAGCGTCATCAGAATGACGTGGCCAGCATTCCTCTGCTCCCACCTCCAGTCACTCTGAGTTCTGTTGGTTAAATTGAGTGAGTCTCCCCATTCCATCCCACAAAACAAATTCACACTCACCCGTTCCACACGGATTGACCTCCATAAAAACCTGAGCCCAACAGGAGGAGACGGGCGTCTGCCCTCAGCCCGTTCTCCTCAAATAGGAAATCCATCACACGATGAGAATTCCCAACAACTTCAACTCGACTCTCCACCGTGGGAAGTGACGTCGTTGACGTTGTGATTGGCGGAGGCTGTTGCAGATTTATTCCATCCGGAGTCCCACGTTCCCATGTCACGTTCGACTCGTTTGCCGGAAGTCCGACAGGACTCCGCGGTCAAAGTTGCGAATGACTTTTCCATTTTCAATTCAGTTGCGGACACTTTACGGGTGAGCGTATCCGAGAGATTATGAAGTAACGTCTCCGTCTTCAAGACGCTGCTGGCGAGACCTTCGCGGAAAGACTCCAACAGATTGCTTATCTAATGCAGAAAGAGTCAATTTCCATTGACGAGGCTTTAAGATTAATCGCGTAAACTGCAGCTTAAAATGTTTAGAGGGTGGAAATTATCGTTGGTTTTGAATTACCTGTTCGTTTATATTCCGGAACAAATTGGCGGAGAGTTCCTCTTGGTTTTCCTCTAATTTAATTATACTCGTTTCCACCCTCTTCAGTTTTGAAAGCGTCTCCGAATTACTTTCTGCTAGCTTTTGGTTTAGCGAATCCCACAACCTCTTAAATAATGCGTCCATCTGTTGTAAAATTGAAGGTTGTGAATTTAACTACATAAAAATTCTCTGGAAAAAGCGTTTATGTAATGGGACTCTCACTTCGGGTTTCAAAAACTCCCGGGTTTTCTTTTGGGCGAGATTAAACTGGTGAGACTTCTCTGCAAGATCCATCAAAGATCCCTAAGACACAAAATAAATGAAGATAAACTTATGGCATTAACTTTATTTCTGAATGGGTACTTACGGATTGCAATTGGCCATTGGCTGCACTAAAGCGCACGAAGAACACGAGGAAGGAGACATTCAGGGACACGTCAGTAGAACTAAATAAAGGAAAATGGCGCGCCCCCCCTTTCCTTCACCTGATAGCACTGCGGTGGGTGTGGCCTGACCACTCCCACCATCACAATATTATTATATATATAATTATCACTATGTGGAGAGGAGTACCACCACTATATTACGCTATAGGCACTGTCACTGTATGAACGATGAACACGAGTTGTGTGCGCAGAGCGGCGCTCTTCCGCACACACATCTTCGGTCGCCTTCCTCCGCGCACTCGCTACTTCCACCGGAACTACAAAACATCTAATTCGTTATCACGATAGCTTATTAATTATGATGGACTAGACTTAAACCTGGATGGTGGGAGTGGTCAGGCCACACCCACCGCAGTGCTATCAGGTGAAGGAAAGGGGGGGCGCGCCATTTTCCTTTATTTAGTTCTACTCACGTCCATTTTGGATGAAGCGGAAAGGTTGACTGAACGGAGCTTTGGAAGTGGCACTAGCGATTCTGTGAATTTTAAGATGAAAGCTTATCTCGTCTAATTCTGCAGTTTAGATTTGTGGTAGTTTTTGTCCGCTTCCTACTTAAAATCGAACAAAGATTATTTTCTAATTGTGCAAAACCACTGAAATAGCCTAAGCAATACGATTGCAAATCTAAAAAAAATTGAAAAATTAGTTTTAGAGGAAAGCTTTTTTACTCAGAAATAAATGAAACTAAAATTGTGATCTGAAATCCGAACCAAAATCATTTATTTAGATAAATTTTAGTACAATAAACACCTTAATTAGAAAATATTTGAGTTCAACAATAAAAGGTCCATAATGTGCGCTTATTTATTTTTGTGAACGTTTATGAAGCGCTAATTAATGATTATACGAATCAATTTAAATCAAACAAAGTCACAGTTAGATTGCTGAAAACATCAATTTTACTTTCTTCTTCCATCTTCACCAATGACACTGCTTGCATTTCGGCCTATGTTAAAATTACGAATTTTAACATAAGTGCAGAAGGTGAATCTACCATAGCAGCGATACAAGATTCTTCCCTTCGAAAAATTTGAAATAGCAAAATCAAATGTCCACTGATTTTTTAAAATTTTGAAAAATGTTTCGAGAGTATCATTTAATTTCAATATTTTATAAAATCTCGAAAACAACATTTAACTTCACAATTTCAAAAAATTCCCAAAGCTCCCTGCAAAGACGTCGAAGAGTATTTGATACAGTTAGTAAAGTATCCTCTCTTCATATTTCAGCTCAATGGCTACTTGCCATTATCCGTCCATCCTACTTGCCCGCAAGGTCCATCAAATTCACGAAGTCTATTTTTATGTTTCACCAGCATTCCCTCCATCTAAATTATCTTCGTTCGCGTTAGATTTCGTCACAAGCATGGCACGAGCAGCATCCAACGGCATCACTTTGCAAGTCGTAGCTGGGATTAATATTCTCAATCCACTGTATCACCGAATCATTGGCATTCTGGGTTCAAAATCACTCCTGCATTTCTGGAAGACTAATTGTCAGCTGTTAGAAACCCTCTTTCTCGACGATTCTAACTACCACATTTTTCATAAAAAATTCTAAAACTGAAAGCCCGGTTTAGATAGGGGATTATTGGCACTTCTGTTGCCTGCACATCTGCAATGCTAACTTTTAATTTTCTCGGTCTTTTGCTAGCTTCCGACTAGAGACGGAAATTGGAGGCACAACTAACATGGTAAACGGCAGCTATTCGGCTAAGCTGCTCTTTACCTCTCTTCTGTTCTTTGGTTTCATCCATCCTTCGAGTGTCTCGTGGGTTATTTTATTCTCCAAGTTGTATTTGTTATGTCTCGAAACCATCGCACAGAAGTCAAAATCCATTCCTTATTCTCCTCAAAAAGATTTTGTTTCGCCTGAATCCTTCAATATTTAACGCACATTCTTCAATCTATACCAAATGAAAGTCACAAGTTGACTCCGGAAACTGAAGTCATTTCTCAAGCTGTCGAAATGTATCAAAGTATCTTTAACCTTATTCAATGCTACAATACACAATTCGGTTTTAGACTTGTAGCAGAAACAGTTTACAATACGCTAAGAAATCTAACATCTTGACCTAATGACAATTGATTGTCTAATATAATTTATTATCTTGCAGGAAACTATTTTGTTCTGAACAAGTCGTGGCTAGTATCTGTAAGTTGTAGTAACACAAATTACGTAAATTCATCATCATTGTTTTATCCTTAAGAATTCTTTTGTATTCTAATAATTTGCAGGTTTTGTCTTTTATGATCTCGTCCATATTTGTATTAGCACAATTTCGGGATCAACAATAATTTAACTTACAACCACAATCACAGACACGTTTGCAAAGTGTAATTTACAATTCCATCTGAAACAAAAGAAAAATATTAATTAGCTGAGTTAATTTTTACGCTGTTCCCCACCCAATCCAAAAGCACATAATAATAATCACTTAAGGAGGTATTGCATCGTCTCACGCAACCCATTACGATTGATTAAGGGCAATCTTGTGACCTGAGAGAGACCTAACTGAATTGCTTATAAGGATACTGTAGCGTATTATTGTAGCCTATAATTTGTAAGTAATTGATTAAAATTGTGTCGCGGCATAAAATAAATTAGGAAATTAATAAAACAACAAAATACATTTCTTCATTGCTGCACAAACAATAGAAACGTCTCTTCCATTCAGGACAACCCAAAGTTTTGATAAAGTCAGACATCGCTGAAGTAAACTTCTTTGGAACTCGAGAATGTGGTAATTCATTAATAAGAAATATTTTATTGTTTCATTAATTTGCAGTTGGAATACCAATATTTGTCGACAATCAATTAAACTAGCGCAGGTTGGCTCTAACTTCGTGGCAAGCTAGGTTGAGACCTTTATTCGTCCGTGGAAGACGAAAGTAAAAAGTCCAGTCGTCGTAAGCTTTCTCCAGCAACTCCAGCTATCAAAAAACTGTATTCTTCCACAACATATCCAACAATGAAGATTCCCACAAGGAAACCCTTTTTTGTCTTGAATATTCCTAACCAGCAAGATAAGAACGAGTTCAAGTCGCAACAGCTATGCCTGCCTATTTTCCCAAACGAAGTGCATGACGCAGAAGACTTTCTCCTTGGAATCGCAAAGTACCCCATGTTATTCTCCCAGCTGTGCGGATACCTTCCTCTCTGTGTGAGGAAGTCCTTTGCAGGTCACTCGGCCCTCCCATTCTCATTCCTCATCAATGCATCCATCCTCGGTTTTCTCCAGTTGATCATAAATCCCTTCTCTGTCCAAAGTTTATTGCGGTTTAATTCTGCCTTTGATCGCTACAGGGCCACTCTGGACTCAGATGGTTTAAGGCTGAAGCTCACAATATCATTCACATTCTTCAATGTTGTCCTAAACAAGATCGTGGGATTCTTTGTTATCAGAAGCAGCCTTTCATTATGGAAGACTAACTGTCAGCTACTGCGATATCAGTGGACTGAAAATAGAATCTCTCCTCACCAGTCTCAAAGAGTTAAACACTTGCAATCTCGTTTAAGAAAACTCTTCTTTGCGGTCGTCTTCGTTGGTCTGACTTTAAGCTGTATTAACGCTGTTTGCGACAAGACTAAATCTCTACCTATTGCTCTGGAGGAAAATGAAAAACGGGGGTTCGAAGGTATTCGGGCAGAAATAGAGATGGGAGAAAATCCTATTGGAATTTTTGAGACAGTTGGATTCCTCTTGTGGACTCTCTTCAGAATCCTCTTGCGTTTTCACAACCTTCATCAAAATCTACTGCATTTCATTGGAAGGAATAGCTGAGGATCTCCACTCCCTGACGCCTCAGCAGTCTTCGC